>JABYQE010000167.1:0-57651 GCA_022376435.1 Amylocystis lapponica
GAATGATAATCTGTTACTATACTGGTATCTATTATCCTATTCCCGGTGAGACTTTAGTCCCACCGCGGAATAGTCATGTTGATGTAGTACCATTATTGCCCATATTTTCTTATCATTCTTCGGTCTAACCCTACCTGAACCCTAACCTAGCCACAAAAACTGCCTTGTAATGTACAGATTGAGGAAGTTGATGTTGTTGTAAGGAGGCTGCCATTCTGACTGGCTATTCTCCATCCTCTGCATATGATGGAATCAGAGCTTGTGTCTCCATGGAAAGAGCATAAGATGTAGCTTTTTGATAACGTACAAGTCCGAGACATTGAAGTGATGTTTGAGGACACTGATCGGGATCAAGCCTCCAAGCTATGGAAGATGTAGGTCAGTGAGCATGTGGAATAGTGGGAGCGCAAGATGTGCATTCTTCTGCATATAATCCTGGCCTGCAGTGATGGCACTCTGGCCAACCTGCATGCCAAACTGCACAGTTGGTTCATTGAGACCCCACACGGAGAAGTCAACTGGGGCATTCATGTGTGGTGGCTGTGGCTGGCCGCTAACCTCTTCTAAAAATGAAGTCCTCCCGCTTCCGCTCGCACAATCAGCGATATTGACTAGGTGCTAAGCGTGCGGCCAAAGCTGCTTAGGCTGTGTTCGGTAAGGAGAAACTGACGCAGAACCTGGTTTCTGCGCTAGTTTCTGCTTATGAGAGTAAATACAGACAAATAGACCACATAATGTGGACTTGTCACACTTCTTTATGAGTTCATTGCGCTTAGCACTGGCATCAGTTGCGGATCTTATCAGAATTGTTGTCGCGACTGATGTCCAACCGATGTTGGCCATTGTCGACAACGATGAGCACGGCTTTCTCGGAATTGATATTCAAAGGGATACCCCACATTTACATGTAGAAAACTATACTTTTTCTAATCTTGCTTCTATTATGCTTTTGCTGTTTTTATCACAACCAAACATTCAAAGACATGCAGCTCATTGTCTTGGAGCTCATTGTTGCAAACAGCGAGCAGACAGCTCCGTGCGAATGGATCACCGTGGCAGCGGATGTGATGTCCATCAGTCACATCACAGTCACATTTCGGAACGAGACGGCCGGGTGGCTGACTGTGGCTGGAGTTGGCGCAGAAACCAGGTTCCGCGCCAGTTTCTCCTTACCGAACGCAGCCTTAAGCACGTCCGGCAAGCACGGTGGCCTGCGCGTGTCGTACGCTGAAGAAATTGTGCTGCGCGCGCATGCGTCTGGGACGCACAGTGCCAAAATGGGTGCATGTGCAGCGAGGTTGCAACATCCCTCGCACGCATATGTGCGTCCAGGACGCACAGTGCCAAAACGGGTGCATGTGCGGCGAGGTTGTAACATCCCTCGCACGCCTCTGTGCGTCCAGGACGCACAGTGCCAGAGCTGGTGCGTCTGCAGCGAAACTGCGAGGTCTCTCGGACGCGCGCGTGCGTCCGGGACGCACAGTGCGGAAGCGGGTGAATGCACGCGCCTGTGCGTCCAGGACGCACAGCCCTGTGGCGGGAGGTTGCGCAGTTGCGTGTGCATCCAAGCTAGCAAGCCCGCGCATGTGCGTCCAGGACGCGTAGCCTTGTGCACATGTGTCCTGCATGTGTCCTGCAAATAGCAGTGGTGTAGCTCTCATGTGTCCGCTATACTGTTGCTATTTGCAGATGTACTTCATTACCTGGTAGTCTTGCACTGCGAGCAAGAATCATTGGTAAAACCCTCACTAACGCGCGCCACATTGAGTCGCTCAGCCGTGACTGTGGAAGTAGCCGGCTCTGCCTGTAAGTCTGGGACACAACACGGAGATAACGACGTGTTTGCACACGGAAGATAAGAACAACACAATTCCTCCATTCTCCAGATTACCGACTAGCGGTATGAACTACTCCGAATCATCCTCCGAACCGCCCTGCTCCTCGACTTCGGCCCGATCCCGCAGTGTGAGCTTAGCTCTGCCGAATTTTGGATTGATGTAGAGGTTGGGAGCGGGGGAGGGAAGACCGGGAGGGAGATAACGCCACACTTTTCCTTTCTGTGCCGTGGTTGACCAAATGCGATCGGATGCATACGGAATCCAGACCAAGTCGTCGAACTTGCTGCGTAACTCCTTTCGGATAATGGTGAGCGAAGGTTTGTCCACTTTGCGCGCCAGGACCGTCCACTCCTTTAGATACGTCACCGATCCGAAATTCTGCGTGTTCGTCTCGCGCGTGCCTGGAGCTTCGGGAAAGTAGTTGTTAAAGGCCTTCCGCCATCCAACCTCATCGGCGATGCGATAGCATGCCGTCGTGAGAGGCAGCTTGGTAGCTTTGAATAAATCCGCTGTGGCGAGGCGACGCTCGTCAGGGGTCAGGACCAAATACGACGGGTCTCGCTGATTCTTCTTATTCGGTGCCTTGAGAAGAATGTCGAGGGGGAATTGTGCCCAAATGAGCGACAGGCGAGCATCGGCATCGCGATCACTGGCTGCCTCGTCATCCAACATATTGCCAATGTCGCGTCCGGTCATGGCCAGCTCCGGAGTCAACACAACACCTTGCGCGGCGACGTGGAACCGCACGGCAGGAACTTCGTCCTCGTCACGCAGGTCATACACACCAGTAGTGTGCATCTGTCGATTATTGGTGCGACTGGGGTGGGCATTGACGTGGGTCTTTGCGCGGATGGGAGGTACAAAGTGATGTTCAATTTCTTGGATCGATTTCTCCCCGTACAACCGGCTAAGGTCATCATCGGAGATGACACGCATCTTGGGGAGACGGTATATCTTCTTCGAGTAGATGATATCGGCAAGGAAATATGTGCCGCGGCGGTCTCCCACGGGCTCTGTGTCTTCATCGTCATTGCCCTTCAGAACATGCAGCACAGACTGTGCAGAGAGGGCAAGTTCGGCACTGTTACCACTGGGACGGTAGACGATAGCATTGATCATGTATATCACGTTCGCGCCAAGCATCAGCGACTGCTTCCACATGCGAGACTCGAGAGGAGCAGCTTGGATGTTGTGGAGGACATAGTGGAGGGCAGCCAGGCGGTAGTACCGAAACTCCCTTGTACAAGGTCAGATGGCACCAGACAGCAGAAACAATGTAATAGCTCACCACCATATGTCATTAGGGACTGATATAACGGCATGAGAGATGAGGTCATCCATTGGCCGAGTCATAACCACCAGCGCTTTCGCGAACGGGACCCGAATCTCGAACCGGGCATGACCATCTTGAGAAATAGGAGACTTTCTACCGCCAGCACAGTCTGCAAACACGTTACCCATCTGTTCCACGTTTCCGATCAGTGCTGTGATGTTGTTGGGAAGTACCGCTGAAGTCTTTTGTCGTTTGAAGAAACCCGGGTGCTTCTGGTAGGTATTGCACTTGTCGGTGCTGTACACATTGATATACGACACGTCATCGAGACCATGAGTGCGCCCGGGCGCGGCGCGAAAGCCGGAAACAGCAGACATGTGGGCAACGTGGTCGATGTGGAACCTCCCGGGACTCGTGTGGAGGTTGCGGATCTGCTGGTCATCGACACCGGGGAGCGCGTACTGAAGGATACGGGAATGGGCGAGGGTGAGCCATGCGAGGTTATGCCCCACGGTGCTGACTTCGACTGCGACATCAACAACCCATTCAGATGCATCGACACGGGCCATGTCGAGGGAGATACAGGCGGCATCGAAGCGGTCAGCGCGTGCGTCGGGATCGTCCATCTCGTGTGAAGTGGCATCCTTCACGCCGCGAATCTCGTGCTCGAAGAAAGCACCAGAAAAGTCCGAATGCTCGTCCATCCGCGCCAGCAGCTCGCGCTCGACATCCTGTATACTCCAGTTACTGATGTCCTGCGTCTTGTGATGAAAACCGCCTGCTTGGTTGCGCATAAGAGACATCCCATGCGAGTAACTAATCGGCCAATGCGCGGAAAGAACTTCACATTTGGCGCGAATAGTGGGGAGGAGGCAATCGTCGTAAAATTTCTCGTACTTCTCCTGGCCGATCTTCCAATCGCGAGCACCGGGAAGCCAAAGCTTCGGGAAGAAGACTCTCGTCTGGGAACGTAGGCCGAACTTGGCTAAGGCAATATTCGGAATCTCCTCCAATGGAACTGACACTGTCCTATTCTAATGATCTGGATCAGCAAGGTGATTGGCGTGAGGATGGCACACTAACCTGGCCCTGCGGAATTTTATACTTCATGTGGCTATTGTCCTTCGCCGTGAGGGCTTCGTCCATCGGCGGGAACGGATAGAATTGCAAGGTACATGCGAAGGGCAGAGTCCGCGTGATGCCAATTAAGGAATCATAATCGCGTGTCAGAGAATACTCGCCCGGTTGTAGTGGATCTATCCCCTGGCGAACATTGACATACACGCGCGTCTCCTCGCCATCTTCGAAGTCGCGACCAGCGAGCATGAACCGCACAAATGGATCGACGCGATCCTGCACAGACAGGTCACTAAGCATCTGCTTCCCGCGGTTGACGAATTGTGAGAGAGAGAGCTGAGTGACGGGGAGATCTTCATCTGGGTATTCCATGGTGGGCTGATTTGCCACTGATGCCTGAGAGTCATTATATAGACCTGGTAAGACCTGGCACGGTGCCTCCTGCAGGCAGCTAGCATCAAGCATGGATCAGAAACATTTGCGCTAATCAAATTGGATGGGGCACGATCTGTGCATCCTGGACGCACACGTGTGGTGTGGGTCGCAAGCGCATAATGTATCCGCCAATTATACGTTCAAGGACGCACATAGGTGGGGTGGCCGTGATGACACGAGGCAGGCGAGACGGACACGTGACGGCGCGTACAGCAGCCCGAACATACGCGCGTATGCGTCCCGGACGCACGCACGCAACGTGGGGTACATTTACATATGCAACGTAGCTTTTCCAGCCGGTACATGCATGCGCCACAAGGGATGTCCGCAGTGTGCGTGCGTATGCGTCCTGGACGCACGTCGTACTAAGGCCGAGTCTGCGGCAGGAGGCTGCTGGTTTTGTCCCTGTGAGGTGGCATAACGGGAGGAAGTGCCTAGGGATATGGCGTGAGGTTTGGAGGCTGTGCCATGCATGTCGTATACTCAGTCTGAAAAGGTACGGGTAGCGACATGTTCGTCGCGCGTCAGTGCGTCCGCGACGCACATGTTGCGTGTTCGGTAAATTTTATTTTCGGCACGTTTTATTTTTCAGGCTAGAAACATATTGGCATTGTAAAAGTGAACGATACAGATTACGCAAGCGGGGGGGCGGACGACGGCAAGCGGGAGCACACGAGAGGAAGACAGTGACGCAGATCTCTGCTCAACGCGGCTGCTTCGGCAAACTGGCGAAGCCAGCAGGCCGCTGCGGCGGAGCGGGACCAGTCCTGTTCTGCTTAGCCTTAGTCTGCGATCGGGTAGACTTGGACGGCGGCGATTCTCCGGTCGGACTCGTGGCAGCGCGCTTGAGCCCACCCGTCGAGGGCCCCTCCTCTTGCTCGGCGTCACTGCCTTTTTCCGGCGTCAAATTCGCTGCTCGGAGTCAGTTATGAGTGATTTGTATATTTCCATGAACTTACGCAGACTGCCTGAGAAAGGATCCGACGACTGGGTGAGCGTCATCCGCTCCATTTGCGAAGTGTCCATGTCGCGCTGCACGTGAATTATTAGCGTCAAAGCATTTCCCAAGACACTTGCAGTGGCGACCATCACCTGGCGAACACGCGTTAGGTGGGCCTGCAGCACCTGCATGCCGCTCTTCGCGGGGGCCACCATGCGCGGTCGCGTAGGCAGATGTCGCCCCAGTCGCTCAACTTCGTCATTGGCGAAGCTGAGCATTGGGGGTAGCGGCCGCACAGCGAATGGGTTCACAGCAGAATCTTTACTCACCGGGTCGACGGCGCTGTGCGTAGCGGAGGTGGCGGATGGGTCCGAGGAAAGCTGCAACGGTGAGCGACTAGCGACCGGCCGTGGGACACCTCTGCGGAGGAGCGACGCCGGTGGGGCAGGAGTCGTGTACTCCCCGTCGGGGTTGCCGTACAACGCTTCCATCTGCTCCTCGAACGGCATGTTGGGGGGCAGGCCGTACGGCAGTCGCTCGCGCTCCGTGTAGTTGGCGGCAAAGTGGCCGGTGCTGTCCAACAAGTCGACGCGGTTCCAGTAGTCGGCGCTCTCGTTGTATTCCCCCAAGAAGTCGTCCTCGTTGGCAGCGACGCCGTGCGTTACGGTAGAGTGGGCCGTGAGACCCATGTCGTCGTCGTCATCGTCGACTGTGTTGTGCGTGACGGGAGGCTCGACGGTGAGACCGATGTCGTCGTCGTCGTCGGTGGTGTTGGAGACAACAGGCGGCGTCTTCACGACCTTGGCCTTGCCCTTCGACTTGGGCTTGGGCTGGGGCTGGGGCTTGGGCTTGTTGCTAGACCCACCCTCTCCCGCAGACTCCGCGTCCGTCGTGGGGGCTTTCTTCGCAGCGCGCTGAGCCGCCCTCTTCGCCTTCGCGGCCGCTGCTCTCTTCGCCTTCGCCTCTTCCTTCTTCGCCTTCTCAGCTTCCTGCCGGGCGAGAGACTCGGCCTTGGCGGCGGCAGCACTTCGAGCCTGCTCATCGGCAGCGTCCTTCGCGCCCGCAGCGTCCTTCGCGCCCGCAGCGTCCTTCGCGCCGGCCGTGTCCTTCGGGGGCTGCGATGCGGCGGACCCCGACTTGCCTTTCCCCGACGACTTGCCTTTGCCGGATCCCTTCTTGGTGCCGGCAGATTTCTCCTGCGTCGCGGGGGTGGTCTCCGACGTGGACGCCACTTTCTTACCCTTGCCTTTCTTCTGCGCAGGGGCATCTGACTTCGCGGACTTCGTCTTCTTCGCCTTCGACGTAGTGTCGTCGGCGTCGGAATCGTCGTCGGAATCAGCATCCTCGATGTCGTCGTCATCGGATGATGACACCTCGGGATCGATGTCCTCACCGAAGATGCGCCCTGGGAATGATTAGATAAAAAATGTACAAAATAGAGGACACTAACTCATAGACTGGCTTGAGCCCATGAATGCGTCGTGCATCACCGACTTGTCGAACGAGATATTATTCAAGAACACGTCGGACGTGTTCCTGCCGATGAGCCGGTAGACGTGGACGAGCTTCGGCTGCGGCTGCCGCCAGATCCTCCCGATTAGCTGACTGTCCTGTTGCGCAGACCAGAGTGTGTCCTGAAGTAAAGTCAGTATGCAGATATTACCATGCAGTGCAATGACTTACGATAATGATGAGAATGTTGGCGAAGGCGATGTTCAACCCGACCATGCCAACGCCCGACATGACAAGCACGCGCGGATCGTCGCGCCCGCCCGACTGGAACGCCTTGAGCGCCTGCGTGCGCTTCGCCGGCGTCATGTTTCCTACCAGGGTGAGGTGCGGGATGCCGTACAGCTCGAGAATCTGCTGCACGTCAGCGCCACGAAAATGTTGGAGAGAATTTACATACCGGGCACAGAACCGGCAGGTTCGACGGGAATGCGCAGTACACGATGATCTTATCGGGCTTCGCTTCGGGGCCGCGCAACTCGACAGTCTCTTTCGTACTGATTTCCAGCTCGTTGGTGGTCTTGTCCTTGATTTGAAGGGGCACACGGGCGTCGACCTCGAGATGATACTGGAGGATGGTGGAGAGAGCGACGAGCTTCGCAGTAGCTTCCTTCTTCCACTCTTCAAGTGTCTGCGGCATCATCCAGGTATATTCCGGGTTGCAGGCGGGGTGGAGCAGCGCTCGGCGAATCGCAAGGTAGAAGCTCTGGAACAAATATTAGCACAAGATGAGGAGAACAAGAGTTGTGCGTCTGGGACGCACGCCATGCGGGCGGACAAATGTGGTCGCCACATTAGTCGCACATGGGCGTCAGCACACATGTGCGTCCCAGACGCACGCAGGCGCGATGTACACCAATGGCGTGAAGAAGGATAGCGGGAGGTATGCCCCAACGAGACGCTGCGCCGGAGTCTGCGGTGTCTCTACGTGCGTCCAGGACGCATACATGCAAAGTGCAGCGCTCGAGATCGCCGGAACACCGCGGCGCACGTGGGCGACCTGGATCCTCTCTCCACTGCACGCGCGTGCGTCCTGGACGCACAAGCGTGCAGCCTACTTTTCGCGAAAAGACTGACCTTGCCGTTGCTGTACACAACCGCAGCTCCCCGACTCTCCTCTGCGATTTGGTTGGCAATGGCGTCCAATTCCTCGTACTCTCCGTCGGTCAGCGTCAGCATGATGATGTGCTCGTGGTATTTGGCGAGCCCGGAGATGGCGATCTGGTTGTTATCGACCGACAAGACCGTTCGACGGATCACGGTGCCATCGTAGCGCCCCCGAATATCGTCCATCACGGTAACAACCTCCCGCGTGAACCTACCTTTCCCGGACTTCCCCACTTTCTCGCCGTGCGTCACCCGCGTGATGACCTCCTTGTCCGTGCCCGACGCCTTCGCCTGACTGCGATCCCCTCGTAGTGCTGCGCTCAGCGTCGACTTGACTTCCTTGAGCTTGTCGTCATTGACGGGGTCATCGAAGTCGGGCACACCCAGGAAGCACCCAATGTACCAGAGATCCTGTCAGGATGTAGTCAGAATGGTAGCACCAGCCAAGACTAATGTACTTACCGTCACCATCGTCATAACCGGCGTCGCCGTCATGCCAACCGTCGCACATGAGATTTTCCTTAGTTCGCGCGCTGCGTAGTACGTCGAGTTCAGAGTGCGTAGGCTGTGACACTCGTCCATGATCAACAGGCCGTAGTGTCGGCCGTAGATCACGCCGTCAAGCCAGTGGGCCTTGGTATGGTTCCGCATCTGAACGTCTCCGTGCTTGCGCCCGGTCGGCCCCTTGAACGTCACAATCGAGTCCGACGTCACCGCCTGCAGAGCCCTCAGTTGCATAGATCAAAGACACCCACACCCACTTACCGAATGCGTCGCCAGAATGATGCGCCGGCTTGGGATCTGCAACGAGTGACCGTAGACGTCTTGCCACCAACTGCCGCGTTTGTCGTACGTGCCGAGGAAGGGCAGGACATCGAACCACCCGTGCTTCAAATATCGGTGCAGCTCCTCCGTCCACTGCTGGTGGAGGGCCGCAGGACACATGATGATGGTGGCCTCGTCCTCGATGTTGCCGTCCGTGCTGGTGTACTTCATATTCTCTGTGAATAAAGTCAGTCTTGCGTGCCGTGTGCGTCGCGGACGCACGCAGCTGCACTTACTCCATCGTCCCGGGAACTCCTTGTGCTCCGCGTAGTACGATCGCAAGTACGATCGCACAGCGACCAGCCCGACTGCTTGCAGTGTCTTTCCGACGCCTACCTCGTCCATCAGTAGTACTGGCTGCCGACGCAGCAACTTGTCCACCATCTTGACGATCCCGACGAGCTGGTGCCAACGCGGTGTGAGCTTCTCCAGTCGATCAGACTTAGAGTTGAGGAACTGCTGTCCCTCCGCCGACCAAGGGTCTGCCCTCGCGTCGGGATCCACCCACTCGCTGAACCCCGGAATTTTCCGAGACGCAAGCCCCAGCATTTGCCAGAGCTCGTCCTCTGCAATCTTCTTAAACTCTTCGACGCCTTCCTTCCACTCGCCCTGGGGAAGCTCCGCGAAGTCGAGCTCTGGTGGAACCTCCGTAGTTTCCTCACCGATGATGAGCTGGAGCTCCGCGCGAAGTGCGTAGACCTGCTCCTCCGTCGCCAGCATCCGCAGGGCGTCCCGCAGCTGCTTCGGGAGATCTGCAGTGGTTAGGTTAGCAAGCATAACTATGACTGTAGAAACACAACTTACGCTTGTCAGTCGCCGCCGTTGCCTTCCCGTCCATTGTCGCGAGCATTGCAGTCGCCCGTTCTTGCATCAGTAACATTTGGTTTGTACTGTCCTCATCACCGAAATTTACACAAATGTCCATGAATTTGATCACCATGTTGAGGAACCGCCGAATGACTCCTTGCTTCGGTGGCTCCTTCGCATCTTCGATCTCTGTCGGCACCGTTAGCGCTGTTCATAATGTAACGATTAATATTACTAACCTTGCCACTTCGCACGCAAATCTGCCAGTTGTGTCGCCATTGTGTCTTGATGTCGCTGAACGAATGCCCTCCACCGCCGCCACGTGTGAACTGACAGCGTTGTGAGGGCCTCCATGACAAAAGGGTGAGGCAAATCGCGGGTGCGGAACGCTTCCTCGCCGAAGAGGACGTCCGCGATCTCACCGAACAGGGACGGCATATTTACATCCGCCATTGTCGGGAAGTCCTGCAAAGTCTGCGTTAACCGGGGATCACTACAAAATGTTGAATACTCACGTGTCTTTCGTCCAGCTTCATCAGCGTGAAGACATCACGCCCCGCGGCCTTGAGCGCGTCGTCGAACGTGTGCGCGATCGGCCAGACTTTCGTCTTGTCCCCCAACCACTTTTTGAGGAGCGCTCGGCCTTGAGCATCCGCGTCGGCCACGAGCTTCACGACGTCGTCGTCTGATGACGAATTGTCGTGCACTTTCGCCTTCGCCTTACCTTTTCCTTTAGATTTGGTCGCCTTCGCCTTCTTCCGCACGGTCACCGACTTTCCCCTGAGATACGCCATGCGCTGGCTCGTCGCGCTGGAAGGAATTGAGAGATAATTCGTCACGAAAGTCTTCACCTTGTCCACGTCGGCCGGCGTCCAGCCTTTCGGCGTGGTGCCCTCGTCGCCGGACCAGGGGATGCCGGGGACACCGGTGTGCCTCTGCCACGTGCCCCACGTCCAAGGCGCGCCGTTGTGCTCGGCCAGGTTCAGCAAGCAACCGATAACAGTCTCAGTGGGCATCGTGACAGAAGGCAGAGAAGTGAAACTGAGGAGGGAATCTGACTGGCCTCACCTATATAATGTGTGCATAACCCCCGCCCTCACGGGAGATGTGCGTCCCGGACGCACGGTGTGCGCACAGACCTCTTGCATCACGTACAGGGACTTCGCGGCGATGAGCGCATGTCAGAAGCCACCGCGTGCCCCGTGCGACGTTTCCGTATGCGGGCTAGCTGCGTCTCGGCATGTGCGTCCCGGACGCATGGTGCGCACACCTAACTCTCCCTTGCCGTACACATTCTCCGCGGCGTTAGGTGTGTTCTGGCGAAGATCACCGCATGTTCGGCAGTTACGCCGCGCCGCGCACGACGCTCACCCAATGCGGTTTAGCGCGTTACGGGCATTTGCATCGTCACCACACGTGTGCGTCGCGGACGCACACGCGCGCACTGCATGACGCAGAGTGGGCGTCAACGTATGCCGCTACTCGCCGCGTGCCGTGAACGCCGCTTCCTAACGTGGGCTAGCTGCGGCTCAGCATGTCCTAATGCGGCTGCCTGTCGCTCAGCACGCCGAATGTGTGCATCGCCGAACCTCATGTCGGCCACGCCCCTTCTCTCGTGGATCAGCGGCCATCGCCGAAGTCTGCAGCTGCCATTGTGTACGTCCTGGACGCACGCCCGCTATCTGGCGATACATTTTGTTATGGGCAAGTTTGAACAAGGTCCGGACAGCTGTACGTACCGCACTACGTATTCATCAGATAAGAATCGGCCTGGATGCATGGTATATAAGGGCATCGAATCGAGAAAGGGGCTAACAGGCATTATGCTCGTCGACCCAGTCTACATCGCGAATTCCGACGACGTCATCACCGAGGGCAGGTTGTTTGTGGCGTCGCAGCCAGCCCACGGTATGTTATTCCCGGTGATTAGTGAAGCGATGTGGTGTCTGACATATTGTAAGACGGATCTGACAGGTTGGTAGGGACGGGTGCGGATGTGAGGCTCTTCATCCCCCTAACGTATGATCAAGTCATAGGTGAGCGCGGTGAACAATATATGGTTGTAGGATACCTGTTGATCTATGCTTTACAGCCAAATGGGTAACCGTCGCCGGTGCGGCGACGAAGGAAGAGACTTTTCTGTCTCAAACGTACAGTAAGTGGTGTCTCGGATGATCAACGCTCGCACTCATTTTCATGACAGCCAAAAGCCTCTTCCTCGCGACATGGCTTGCAGATTTGACACGGCAGTTCGCATCGGCAGCCATGCATCAGCAGGTGAAGTTAGACAGATTGGAGCGCGAGTATGGAGCGCTCCAGCCCTTTGAAGGTCCCGACACCATACAGAGGCAGTGGGAGATCGTTCTGTCCTTCCGGCGGCTGCGTGTGCGCGCTCGGTACTGGCAGCGTGTGCTAGCTGATCTCAGAGAGAGGCTGGACATGGAAAAGCTGCCCGGCAATGTCGAGGAGGACCTCGACAATGACCGGAAGTTAGTCATTCACCACCTGGATCATTTCGAGGAAGAGTTAGACAGGATCTTCACCGTCTACAAATTCCCTTCAGCTCAACGGGCTGTCAATGTGGGTGTGCGTGACGGTGAGGTGGGTGACGAGTTCCCCCCGGACCTCTTGCATAACTAGTGTTCCTCTCGTCTTCCGCTGCCGCCGCGTTCGTCATGTACATCAGCACCGATTTCATCTGTACAACCAATATATCGCTGGCCCTTTGAACTTCTCAGAAAGCGGTCTAACGGACGTACGAACATCTTGAAATTGCAAGGGAGCACCTCCGGAATAGTCGGATCGTCGACATAAACCATCTCCAGGGTCTCAGTATTGTGCATGTTAACAAACCGCAAGACATATTATTGGAACAGATCCTCGTGGTAACGCAGCTAATTTCCCGACTGGTCAGTCAGCGGAGGAAATTCCTTCGGGGCTTAAGCGTTATGTAGTAGGCGTGTGCGTCCAGGACGCACGGGCATGCCCGCATTGGTTAGCACGGGCAGTCCGTGTGTGCGTCCCGGACGTACACTGCGCATGCGAGTCTCTTGCACACTGCATGCACGTTGTATGCGTAGAGTGTAATCCACACAGATGCCCACTATATCTTGATTTAAGACACCTGTGACTTAATTTCAGATTGTGCATGTGCGTGCGAGGTATGCATACTGTCATATATTCAATGGGCTAATTCTGCAAAGTATTACAAACTCGATGGTGGCTGGGCACGACCATCTTGCTCACCCTCTAGTGATTGGTGATAACTTGAAAGTCAGGAAAACATTTCAATATCATACACCTGTGAGAATATTGCACTCGTTGTTAGATGTCTGAAGTGACTGGTAACCACTAACAACTCGTTGTTAAATGTGTGAAGTGACTAGTAACACCTGACAACAGAGCAGCTGATTCCCGAGAATCATGGCAAACAGCGGGAGTGGAAGGAGAATAGCTATGCGAGTCTCTATCAAGACGAAGGGTACAAGTGTCCAACCTTGCCGTCAATCACAACCGCGTTCTGTGCCCAAGCAACCTCGCCATCGATCAAACCGAACTCCGCAGCCAGCTGACCCGATGGGAAATTGTTCTTCTGGAAAAGCTTCTTGATTCCAATCTCGAGGCGCAAGAGAGACTTATTCGCCAGTGTCGATTCCTTCTCCAGCTCCTTCAAGACAGTTTTGGGTGTGTCTTCAATGTCCAACCTCTCCTGGACATCGTCGATCACATTCTTCCAGTATCGAGCCAGGGCGCGCAGCAACCGGTACTTCAGAGCCAGCTTCATCCGCACCTCTTCAGCATCGACATTGCGAAAGGCGGCCGAATTCGCGTAGTAAGTGGGCTCCGTCTTTTGCAGTTCAACTGCCTCGTTATGTGCCGCCAACCCGAACTCTTGCCAAAGTTGTGCCATCCAGGTCGCCAGGTACAACCCTTTGGCTGTCAGACCCAATTAGTGTGAATACTAACGTTACCTGTCCTTACTTACTGTACGAGTGAGACTTTCGGGTCTGTGCCCTCTTCGCTGCACCGGACAAAGTCACCCATTTGGCTGTAAATAAAACATTATGTGCTATGCTGTAAGTATATACATCATTGACTAACCTGTTACTTGTGCGTAGTTGAGGGAGATGACCCGCCTCCGTCCTGCGCCCGTCCCTATGAACCTCCCATTCAACACGGCTAGCAATATGTCAGAAATCAATTATTGCTTTACTGGCATCACACACCTGGTGGCGATGCCACATACAACCTCCCTTCTATCAGGAGGCAGTCCTGATGGTCTGAGATGTAGAACGGTTCAACGAGCATGCTTTTCTCCTTGTCCTACCTCTCCATTCAGTGCCCTTTTATACACTGTCCTCTCTCATACCCATGCTCGAGGCCCACGCTTATCTCCATGGATGTTTACTCTGCCGGTGGCGCCTCGAGGCACTAGCGTGGATGTGCGCGTCCTGGACGCACACAGTGACACCCACACACCCCGGCGATGGCCGCAGATCCACGACGCACAAACGCGGCGAGGCTTTTGAGCCGGGTGCACTAAGCTGCGTTTGTGAACCGTGGCACACAATGATCTTCGCCTGCCTGTCGTCTCGAAGCGTTTGGAAAAAAGCTGCACACGCGCCTTGCGCATGCATGCGTCCAGGACGCACGCACGAGGCTGACACCTCGTGCGCGCGCCGGACGCATGCATGGTGTCAGCCTCGTGCGTGCGTCCTGGACGCATGCATGCGCAAGGCGCGTGTGCAGCTTTGGCGGGTGGCCGTGTCTGCATCCCGGACGCACATTGCGCCACGCAGCCGTGATTATGCGTGCATTCTGCACCACTGTGCGTCTCCCCCACACTTATCCTGCGTCTATCCTACGCCTATCCTACGCCTATCTTCGTCTCCCCTACACGTAACCTTCGTCTCCCCTACACGTGTCCTACGTCTCCCCTACATGTATCCTACGTCTCCCCTACATGTATCCTACGTCTCCCCTACACGTATCCTACGTCTCCCCTACACGTATCCTACGTCTCCCCTACATGTATCCTACATCTCCCCTACGCCTACGCTGCCTCTCCTAGCCCTTGCCTAGGCCAAAATCCTCCCCTACCCAACCCTACAGTTCCTCTTAACCTAACACCAACGCGCGCAAGGCGCTCGTCAGCAAGTGCGAAGCGGTGCCCATCCGCGAGCACTCGGAGCTCATGTGGGAGAGCTTCCAGAACCTGCTCGACTATGACAAGGACGAGGACCTTCAGCGCATGTATGCGCTCCTCGCGCGCATTCCCGAGGGCCTCGAGCCGCTCCGCAAGAAGTTCGAGGAGCACGCCAAGCGCGCTGGCCTGTCGGCAGTCTCGAAGCTCGTTGGCGAGGACGGCTCGGGTGCGGACACGCTTGATCCCAAGGCGTATGTCGACGCGCTGCTCGAGGTCCACCAGAAGAACTCGGAGACGGTCACGCGGAGTTTCCGCGGCGAGGCAGGGTTTGTCGCAAGCTTGGACAAGGCGTGCCGCGAGTTTGTCAACCGCAACGCTGCCACGGGCACGTCGACGACAAAGTCGCCGGAACTGCTGGCGAAGCACGCGGATGCGCTTCTGCGCAAGACGAACAAGATGGCGGAGGAGGAGGATCTGGAGGGTGCGCTCAACAAAGTGGTGTGTATGGCCTGGTGCAGAGCTGCCGCCATCATCCTGAGTTGTCTTTCAGATGGTCTTGTTCAAATACATCGACGACAAGGACGTGTTCCAGACGTATTACACGACGAAACTATCAAAGCGTCTCATCCACGGCGTCTCGGCCTCAGACGAGGCTGAAGCCAGCATGATCTCGAAGTTGAAGGAGGCGTGCGGTTTCGAATACACCAACAAGCTGCAGCGCATGTTCACTGGTCGGTTCACCTATTCGTCATCTACCGCTCGTTCTCACTATGCACCACAGACATGAGCCTTAGCAAGGATCTCACGGATCAGTTCAAAGAGCGAATGCAGCAGAATCACGACGACATGGACATCACGTTCAGCATCATGGTTTTGGGCACCAACTTCTGGCCGCTGAACCCGCCCGCGAACGACTTTGTGATCCCGGCGGACATCCTGCCGACATACGAGCGGTTCCAGAAATACTACCAGCAGAAGCACTCGGGGCGGAAGTTGACGTGGCTGTGGAACTACTCGAAGAACGAGCTGCGCACGAACTACCTGAACCAAAAGTACATCCTCATGACGAGCTCGTGGCAGATGGCCGTGTTACTGCAGTACAACAACAATGACACGCTCTCCCTTGACGAGCTTGTCTCTGCGACTGCAACCAGCAAGGACATCTTGAAGCAGGTGCTCGCGGTGCTAGTGAAGGCGAAGATCCTGATTAACGAGGAGGCGGAGCAATACGACTTGAATCCCAGTATGTCTTTGGATACCTGGCTCCGGCAATTTGCTAACATGTTGCCAGGCTTCAAGTCCAAGAAGATCCGCATCAACCTCAACACGCCGATCAAAGCTGAGCAGAAGGCCGAGACGACAGATGTGTTGAAGATCGTTGATGAGGACCGCAAATACGTCATCCAAGCCACGATTGTGCGGTACGTTGTGTCACTGCTGGCTCTACGAACGGTGGTGACTCATCTCGCAATGTAGGATCATGAAGGCGCGAAAGACGATGAAGAACCAGCAGCTGATTCAGGAGGTCATCTCCCAGATCACACAGCGATTCACGCCCAAGATTGCGGATATCAATAAGGTGCACTTTCTCTACGCTGTCCGTATGCCGTTATGCTCATATCGTTGGACTTGGAAATGCAGGCGATCGATCATTTGCTGGAGAAAGAGTACATCGAGCGGGTAGAGGGGACCCGGGACACGTTCGCCTACGTCGCATAATTTTGTAGATCTGTCAACTCGCTTTGTTGTGTGCTGCTTCATGATCGTTGGTAGATTGTACTATTCATCTCGCAAGGACTTGCCTTGGTCTGTACCAGTTGCGGCACCTCAGTCAAATTGTGTCTTCGGACGCAGGTGACTTGCTATTTGCTCGCGCGTCTTGACCACCCGCGCACGAACTTCGAATTCAAAGTGAACGCATGGCGGAAACCCGCTGCACAAAGTGCGACGGAGATTGCGAGGTCTGCCCCAGCCATCAGGTAGTGTTATCTGGAAGTTGTCCACACGATGAGCTCTTCGTAAACAGGCAGCTGAACAATAAAATACGTGCAGTACACTAAAACATCGTTGATTGTTACACCTTTTGAGAAGATGAGCACGATCCAGCGCTCTATCGACATTCCTCTTACTCTTCCGCAATAGAATAATCAGGTACAGGGAGTAATTGAGCCTCATACCGCTGCATCGTCACGTTCTGGCAGATTGGATGCGTCTGTCTGCGGCAGCGCGGGCGACCGTTCTGTGTATGTCTTCTCCACATCGGACGTTCTCGCAGGCAGTGGTACGACCGTCACATCGCCGTGCCTGAACGTCCGCACGCTCGTGCGGACGATGCGCAGCCGGCTCTTGCAGTGCGGGTCGGGACATGCGATCTCCGCGTCCGTGGACATCCAGTCATTCGGGGACGTGACGCGCTGCTTCGCCGCAAGGAGAGGGAGGACCGAGCCTGTAAAACGTGTCTGCACCGTCAGCAACGAAGTATACAAGCACGCAGGGTCGCAGCACGAGACGCACCCAACGAATAGATCGAAATGCCCTGGCCGGGCGGTAGCCGCAGCATCTCCCCCTCGAGGGTGAAATAGTCACCCTCCTTTGCCCCACACATGATGCGCTGGTCTGGAGGACAGATGACCTCTACGCGGAGGTCATAGAGCTGGAATGAGTCGTCTGCAGGGGCGGCCGTTGAGACGCCGTGAGCGAGGTAATTGTGGTAACTCTCAACGCGCATGGCGGCCAAGGTGTGTACTATTCTCCTGTGGGTAGACCAATAGTGATCTTGGGGAGGGAGGGAGGACGATAACAATAGGTGTGTGACTATATATACGTATGGACGTGGTAGGGCGAATCCATAGCTAGCTGGTATATATCAACTCAGATCCGCGATCTCGCAGGTCATTGCATTGCGGAACTGCAACGAGCTCAGTACAGGCCACATGACGGTGCATGGTGCAAGACGTGCAGATAACAACAGCTTACCAGGAGGGTTCGATGGTCCAGTACTGTTTGACAACGACGAGGGATGACAGGAGTCGCATGAATACAACATTGTTTCGGACAAACCAATATAAAAATAAAAATGAACAGTATCATGCAACGAGAACACCACCACCCTATCAGCTCAGCTCCTCCGGAAATCGAGACAGGCCACAAGTCGTGACGCGACAACAATGCAGTGACGATACCAGCATCTGTACTGGAGAGCAATGAGCATTGCTCAAGGTGTGTACTAGTAATAGGAAACACTCACACCACACAATCACACCCGCTCGCAGGTACGCCGCCGAGAAGGGGAAAGGCGTTCTTCAACTAGAAGGCTGCTCCATCTGGCAGGCAGCGGCCATCGTGCCTCTCATCGTCATTGGTGCCACCTGCAGTTCCCGAGCCAGCCCCATCTCGTCCGTGCTGCGCACCACCGCGTGCACTTCCTGCGGCGCATCCTGGCATCCTCCACTCACGACTGCGGGCGCTACTGCCAGCATTCAAACGAGCGTCAGCAAGACCACATCCGCCTGGTCTTCTAACAGGCTTTTGGAGCTCCGGACGCCCCCCTCCACTCCAAGCTTCACCACCATCTTGTGAAAATCGACCTATGGACGAGTGCGGCATCTCAGAATGGTGCTTTATGGGATGCATGGGGAGTAGGAGAGGCTGAAGCTGCCGGGGGGCCTGAGGACGATCAGGAAGGGACTGATGAAGCTGAGAGAACTCTGACGAGCCCGGCGAAGAAGGCGTGGAAAGCGCCTGGAAAGGAGGCAAATCAACTGCACCGAACGGTCAGCACCGCGCGCAGAACAGACCACAACATATCACATTCACCTCCCGAAGCTATTAATTCTGCCCGATATTCCCGTAGGGCACCTCTGTTCTGGCGCCTGATCTGCACAGTGCGGCGCCTGCCCCCGCGAGTTGTCTTGCGTTTGATGGGCGGCGCAGGTAGGCCGAAGGCATTAGCGATCTCGGGGGTGATCTCGCCAAGGACCAAATTACCGTCGTCGTCCACGGGCAGCACGAGCGCGCCAGCTATCCCGGTGACCAGGGAGGCGGTACTCGATTCGGCTTCGCTAGTGAAGCTATAGGTAGAGTCCAAGCTAGCAAGCCAGTCGGTCAACTTGTTGTCCAGCAGAGTATCCCTTACAATAGCAATATCGGGAGCAGTATTGAGAGTAATGCTTGGAGGGCGGATTAACGGAGAAGGCAACAACCTGGGGACAGTTGGATCGAACACCATTGGGGGAGGAGCGTCTGCGCCAGAACGAGAACCAGACGCAGAGAAATTACACTTGACGGGTCTCCAGGTATCTTTTGCTGAAGCGCAGGTGGATTCACTGCCGCGGGAGATGTCGTTCGCAAACGTAACCGTATTTTCGGCAGGTGCGCCAAGGTCTAGAGGATCTTCCGCGGGATATATTCGCAACGGCATCGGCCGAATTGTTCCAAATACGAGGGAGTTTTCCACAGCAGGCATGGTCCCCAGTGTGGAAGGACGAACGTTGACCGCACCAAGCAAAGCCGTAGCTCTGGCAGAAGATATGGTAACAAAGAGATCGGGTTCGGCGGGAGCTGTAGTGACGCGACGAGCAAATGTGTAGACGTTGCGAAGAAGGTTACCAATTGAGGGGACGAAGGCAAGAGGATTCAAGTTGGCAGATCCCAAAAGCACACTGCGGTCGCGCGCCTCCATGAGCAGCCAAGAGTAGCAAACTGTGAAGCCAATAGCAAGGATTGCGCCAACGACCCGCACAGAAGGTACGTGTCCGATGTAGGTCTGCGTTGCCCTAGGCTTCACGATGCGGTAATGGATGCCCAGCATTCCGTAGATCTCCAGTTCTAAGCGGGTGAGAATAGCTCTCCCAACGAAGGAGAAATCGATACAGCAGGCATGCATACTTGCGGTGGAATCTGCGCAAGGGAGAACGTTGAACACAGACATGCAGGGCCTGGGAGTATCAGAACCAGAAGTACTAAGGAAGGATGGGAGCTGCGGGACGGTCAACGTGCGCCAGAAACGGACGAGTAGGCTGATGATGTATAGAATAAACATTCCGCTGGAGGAAGGGGGGAGGAGGAGGTGGAGGAGGTGGTGGTGGTTACGGTTCAAGCTCGAGCGCTTGAGCACCGGTCTGTGCTGCTCCGCCACCGCCACCACCGACATCGACGCTGGAGTAAACCTCTCTTTACTAATGGCCATCATGGACTCTGCAAATGGAGACCAGGATGTGCAGCGCGTGTGGTCCCTGCTCACCGAAGTATCCGAGCAGCTCAGTCAGAACCGCGGCCTCTCGGTGTCCCTGCACTCGCTCGCGGGCGGCATCAAGGTCTGTCACTTCCCGGACGTCCCACTGTGTTGTACCGAATATCTCGCCATGCATCCTAGTCGCAAGCTATCCATTCCCAGACTGGATTTGTTCTCAGGCGGTATGTTCCATCCCCTCACATCGTCGAGCGATGTCTCATGAGCCGAGCGCAGCTTCAACCTGGACAAGCCCAAAGGTGCGCGGTTGCGTACTGTCCAGGCGAACTGACGTGTATGGACCCAACCCCCAGATGCGTACGACGCCGAGCTCGAGCGCATGAACACCGCCATGTCGGCAGAGAACCAGACGCTGCAGAACGACAACAGGCAGCTCATGGCGCTCATCCGCGAGTACGAGCAGACGCTCGAGAACGTCATGACCTCTTTCCGGACCCGCGCAGTACGCAGCTCCTTCTACCCTCTCCCCTCGGCTGACGTCCCGCGTGGCGCAGCACGAAGTGCAGCAACGCGAACTCGCGCTGATGCGCACGTACGAGAGCGCGATCATCCAGCGCGAGACCGAGGCGCTCTCTACGGCATTGAGTGCGAGCGACGCGCGCTCAGCGAGCCTCGCGCGTGCCGGCCGCCTCCTGCGCGCGGTCATGCGCAAGCTTGGCGGCGAGGACGTCCAGGTGTGCGAGGAGCTTGTCGCGGCGGAGGCGTCGGGCGCGGCTTTGAAGCAGCCTGTGTTAGAGGCCCAGCAAGACGACAAGGGTGAGGGGCGTAGTCCGAGTCAGAATGAGGAGACGGAGTCGGGCAAGGGCGAGACCGGTGATGCAGACCAGTACACACAGCTGGAGGCAGAGCTGGTGGAGGACGAGGATCCAGATAGGCGGCTGGCGGCTGCAGAGTGGGCGCTCGAGCGGGAGAGCGAGCTTGCGCGGCTTGAGAGAGAGAACCAGGAACTGCGCAGTTTGCTCGGCGGGGTGATGAAGGCAAGCAGTTCAGAGCCCAGTTCCGGATCAGCTGCACAGCGTACGGGCGCGAGCGGTGCGCAGGGAGGGAACATGGGTGCACAGCGGGACGCAGGACATACGGACCGAGCATCAAGTTCTTGGCAACCTCCTCAATTCAGGCAACTTGGAGGCCTGCCGGGGACGGTAGGTCCGTTTGGGACGTTCAAGAGACCTCAACCACGGTCACTTGGGTAGGAGTAAGTGAACTGGTATTTGTCCCGTCCGCTTAACTAACAAAATCTTTGACTAGGTCCGCACATTCCACTTCCTGCCATTCTATCATCTGCACGGACTGTCAGTTCTCATACTGTTGCATGTGGTTTGGACACTGTCTTTCGATGTATACATGCACGCGTTTAGTCTCAGCCCTGGGGCCCGAAATAGGAAGCACGACGATTAGTTCCTCAAGTATATCCACTCGGACGCGTCGGTGCGACAATTGTCAGCGTCACGGATGAACTTGCAACGAAACTGCCTTACGCTCAAA
Organism: Amylocystis lapponica; assembly: GCA_022376435.1. Lineage (NCBI taxonomy): Eukaryota > Fungi > Basidiomycota > Agaricomycetes > Polyporales > Postiaceae > Amylocystis > Amylocystis lapponica. The sequence continues at coordinate 21,694 of JABYQE010000167.1, forward strand.
GGTTTCTTCTTGTTATAACTACTGCATGGTCTTCACTAAACATTTGCCTTTGACTTCAGCCCTAGATATCTTGTGCCACTCGGACATACCTCATGCGGGGTATGAATTTATCCGAATGCCCAACCGGAGATTTATGGCTCCTTGGTTGAGATCTTTCGTTGCTGCTATCCAGCAGACTTGCTCAATGTTACACGCACAGACAAGGACGCAGAATGCTGCATATATATATGCCATACACGCGCGTGTCAACGCGTAACACTGCACATCAGACAGAGGCAAGTCGAGAGACATGCTCAACTAATCGATACTAGTGAGGCTGCCCTGCGACATGACCTCGCTGTCCATCTCGGTGGTCTCCGTCACCTCAGTGCCCGCCACACTCCGCCCATCATCTTCGGCCCCGTCCCCGGCCTCCGCCGCCTCCTTCGTCCCGCCGCCCACCCCGTTCCCGTTCCCGTTCGCCGCACGGCTGCGGTCAAACATGTCCCACGAGCCCGACGCGGCTCGCGAGCTGATGCCGAGACCTTGATGCAGCGAATGTTGAGTGCGGGCAGAACGTTCAGGAGCGGCGCGACGAACCACCGTTCACGTTCATGTTCATGTATGCACCGGCGCCGGGTGGCCGTCGTGGCGTCGGCGTCGAGGAGCGCGCGGTGCCGAAGGAGCCTGAGCGCGCGGGGGTAGCGCGGACGACGGGCACAGGCACGGGTGTCTGTATTGTGGGACTGTCCGGGGCGCGGTCGTGTGCAGGGTCGGCACCATGGACGAGGCCGTGATCATGATGATGGTCATGGTCATGGCTGTGGTCGTGGTCATGGTGGTGATCGTGCGCGTGCGCGTGGTCATGGTGGTCGTGTACATGGTTGTGCGCAAATTCATGGTCGTACTCATGCGCCCCATTACTGACCTGGTGTCCTGGAAAACCGCCATTCATGCCCTGTCCTGAACCAGATGGACTTCCGATCCGCTCGGGGTCATGGTCGTGTCCAGACTGATGTCTGCTCGCGTGGACCCCACGCATCCATTCCTCGTGCTCCCAGCGCAGTTCGGCTTCTGGGAGCTCACGGTCATCCGAATCGCCTGCTGCGTCGGCAGGGACAAAGAGCTGCTGCGCCTCGTATTCGTCGAGATCCTGCAGTTCGGGCGGCATCGAACCTGGTTCTCGGTCTGCTGGCAGCGGGGGTATGCGATGCAGAAGACCGAACCTGCAGTAGACATACGTAGTGTCATGTAATAGTGCATGGTCATAACGGACAGCGTACCCGAATACGCAGCCAAGCAGTCCCTCACCACCCCACTGGCGATTTGGGACTAGTACCACCTCTCTGATGGTGCTAAGCGGAGGAGTTGCCGTTATGAGCTGCCAAAGGGACTCATGGCGCTAGTACGCACTCAAAATCATATGAGTATACGTAGACCCTGAGAGGCTTTTCGATGTGCTAGTCCAAGAGCGGGTTATTGAGCACATTCGACTAGAAGGATGAGAATGGACACTGACCGCCTCAACAATATCATAGAAGTCGCCCTCAGCACCCAAGACGCCTCCGGACCAGCCAATGATCCAGTCACCGTATGGAACCAGTCCAGCACTCTCTGCAGGGCTTCCTTCAAGGACGTCCAGTACGTGCCAGACATTATCGAGGGCGAATTCGGGCTGGCACATTCTCATGCTCAGACCGAGGAGAGACGGTTTGCGCTCGGCTTCTGGCTCTTGCGGGCCCAAAGCATTGGAGTGTGGCAGAGCCCAGTCTCTGGATGGAACAATTGGCACAACTGGCCAGCGCAACGTCGCCGACTGTTACGAAGAAACAACAGATATGAGACGTTCGTACCTCGGGTCTGCTGGCTCTTGCTGTTCCAAACGAGCAAGTCCAAAGGCCTCCCTTCATGGCTCTCGACGAGAGTTTCCAGCTCCCCCGCGTCGATATTCTTCTTTGAAGAAAGGGAATCTCCCTTGAAGCCGACTACGAAATCGAAGAAGGGCTCGATGGTTGTTTCTGATGCGGGAGACGAGGGTGTGACGCGCAGAACATGGAGGGCGCGTGAGGGAGCTTGCGAAGCAGTTGACTGGGCTGCACCCATAGCGTGCGGCGACGAGGATGGGTGTGGTCGGTCGCCGTCAGTGTGCAGCAGTGTGCTAGTCGACCTTCTTGAGCGCCTGCCTTATTTGGCAAGTGCCCGCACAGGCGCTTGCACATGTACAAAGTCCGGTGGTTCCACAGCTTTTCAGGCATCGAGATCTAGCCTGAGCATACTGCGGCTCCTTGTACATGTGGTTGTATATACACGGACAGTGTTTACGGGCAATTCATTCATTCGGTTTGCGGAGTGAGAGGTAAAAAGAAAACCAGCTCATATAACTATATACGTGGACAGTGTAGTGATACATGAACCATATGATACAATGAGATTTTAGATACAACAACTACGATGAGACATACAGAACATTAATGGCTGTTTGGTGCGGTGTACAGTACTGCATATGAAACCAACGGTCCATCCAGAAAGTCTTCACAAGATAATCTAGCCGATAAGGTTATTGAGGTGATGGATCCCCTCGCGCGCAACTGCCAGAGTGTCGTACACAACACGTTCTGGTGTAGTCTCATCCAGAGGGCGCAGCCGCCAGCGAAGAAACAGGCCGTTGAGCTGACGACGGATGCCCTCGAATATGGAAAATGCACCCTCTGCCGTGGGGCGTTGCGCTGGGTCCCGGGTTGTCATCGCGCGCACTAAAGGCTCAAGGAACTCAAGCCCATGATACTTCTGTAACGGAAGGTCGGAAAAGTGCGTATAGAGGTCGATGAGACGCACCTGAATGAGCTCCTTCCTGTATAGATTACCAAGGACAAAGATGTCGACTTTAAACGCGTTGTATGGGACCTCCGAAGATAGCTCAGGTGTTTCCTTGTCTCTACCCTTCCGACCGAGGACGAGGGGAGATTCACCCCTCTTAAACTGCGAAGAGATACCAAAGTCAATGAAGTAATACCGCACGGGGTGGTCTATACGAGACAAAGGGGACAGGATATGGACTCCGTCTTGACTAGTTTCCAGACGGACTGGATGGTGACCGTGAGGGAATAAGGGTCTACCGTCCATCATAATATTGGCGGATGCGCAATCTCTGTAGAGCGGTGCCTCAGTGACACATCGGGATTAAAGCAGGAAGGTACTCACCGATGAGCTACGCCTTGACTGTGTAGGAAGCAAAGTCCCTGAGAGCTCACCAAGTCAGCTTAATTCTGAAAGAGATTCCTGGCATATTCCGCTCACCTCGAGTGTCTGGCTTACGAAGTCGACCACTTCTCCAAATGCGCTAAAGTCAGGGTCGTCGAAGGAACGCAGGTAAGGCATGACCATGAGCGACATCTTGTCGTCGAAGGGATCGTCGAGTACATCCACAATGGGAACACAATGATTCATTGGATGCGGCAGGATGTCGGAACTTGACAAGTAGCGCGCGATGCGGACCTCATCCCCGTCGCGCGCGACGGCCTTGATTGAAACGGCAGTCCCGTCTTTCTTGCAGATTGCATCAATGATGTGGCAAGTCTACGGACAGAGGCTGAGCAAAATGTTATCTGGAGCAAAAGTCTGATGTACCTACCGTGACTTGCAAAGAGATGGAGTCTTCGCAGAAAGCAGGCTCTTTGTTGGTCCCGAGCCAAGACGGAGACCAGTCAGGGTGATAGCGAGGTCTCAAGTCATAGCCGTGGCAGACAAGAAAGTGATGACGGTCTCTCCAGAACGTCTCTGTTATCAAGAGGTCGTACCATCCGTCGCGGGTCACGTTTGCGTGGTGCCGGGCTTTCTCTGGGGAGCAGAAGGCGTAGAAAGGCAGACCAGAGCTGGTGAGTGGGCTGCAGGTAGCGATTAGAGACAAAAGTAGAGGTGGCATGATGAGTTGAGAGCACAGAAAGCGCGAATTTGTAGGACGCTGAGGCTCATCCAGAAACACAAAGAGGCTGCTGTGCATGGCAGTGGCCACCGGCCAGCGGGGCGGGCTTTGCATTGTTTAGACCTGCCTAATGCGGACACCATGGCCACTGGCATTCAAGTTGGCCGCCACCGCGCGCACAACAGCACTCGGTGGCCTTGGCCCTCTCTTCACGGTGATGTGTATATAAGGATGCGTCTGAAAATCTCTCCGTCAAACCTGCGCTCTCCTGAGCCGGTACGTCAGCTCACCTCGCATTCCTCTCCGCCGACTTCTTCCATGGCGCTCAATTATGATGTGTTCGGCGCCGTGACCGGTGCGCTAGGATTGTTCGGAATTCTGCAGATGTTGTATGTTATTATACTTTCACAGCTCCCTTCATGCTGGCAGAAGTCCCTTGACGACATCCTGAATGAGACCGAATCCTTATGGCGCGAAGCACTCGAAGAAGGTCTCTTCGTTGGATCTGGATACGTGGAAGCTACTGGGATCAAACTCTCTGCGTGAGTTCTTGTGATCATCGTAATATTATGGGGAATACTAAACTGTGCACCGATACAGTTTTCGCCACGAGGTTAGCGACTTGCGTGCGGAGACTCATTGCGCTACGTCTTCCATGCAGCAATTCCGAGCGATGCTTTGTGGTCTGTCCCTAAGGATCTGTCTTGCCTATAGGCGGATAAAGATTTCACGTGCTGAAATTTCGGTGAAGTACACTACAGTTGAGTCGCACGTTCCTTGGCCTAACTCTTGCAATCCGCAGTCAACTACGGCCCAAGAGCGAAGGAGGCTACTCAGTGAAGGACGTTACATGCACCTGAACCGCACGTCCGTGGCATGTTCTACAGAGACACCATTGGAGCAGCTAGCGGCATCATTCACGGAACCGCCAGTTTCTATTGGTCCCTTCGACTCAAGTAAGCACTATCGTTTCCGGTGTAGTGAAGCCGGCCATTCTTACGTTAATCCTGTGTGGCCATAGGTTCAGTGAACAGTCCAGTCTACAACATGAAAAGACCCAATTTGAGCTGCCACGAGAGCGCCACGACTCTATCCTCCGCAGCGTCTACTGGTTCTGACACAACTGAACAGTATCCCGCTGGTTTGCTCTCGTCAAACCTCCCTGGATGCGCAAAGTATCGCCATGCTTCTGTGTCCACGGGATCAGACTCGACCACATCTGCTGACACCAACAGCGTATTCTCTGCCGACAATCACTTTGTGGGCCACTTTTCTGATACCTCCGATAACATTCTCTGTGAAGACTCCGCCGAACTGTCCGACTCCCCGTCCGATGCTGACTGCACGCAGCCAGACTAAATTGCGTCCACTGCACCTCTTTATCAGTTGCTCTGCCACATCCAGTCCGATCTCAACGCACGGGGACAGCATCACCCTCTTCTACCTGTTGCTGCCCGAATAGCTCGCTCTGCTGAATCTGTGGAATTCGCACCCAAGGTCGACAAGCTCACGAAGGCCATTCCAGAGACGGTTGTCTGCTTCAAAGAATGCGGACACACTGACGCCGACTTGCACAGCGTGCCTTCAAGTTGTGTGGTCATCTGAAGCCTCCCTTAAGAATGGAGATGTTCTCCAAGATCGATTGGACAAAGTGGATGGTTTGAGTCTCTCGGATACCAACAATATTAGCTGATGTTGCACTTATGTATTTATCACAGGGATCCGAGTCCGTGTCTTGAGTATCTACATGTATTGCTGCACGGACGACCAACGTTGAATACAGCAAATCTAGATGGTATGGCTACCTAGATATAGAACAACAATTTATTGCGGTGCAACTGGTTCTCATCTTTTCTTCCAGCGAATGCCAAACAATCTGTATTAGCTGGAAACGCGGGAGGCAAATACAATGTTACATTTTGTTGTGTTCGGCTTTACCCACAACATACACGCGGCCACCTCACGTGCGATTCATGACTCGCCAGCCGTCCCGTCTTTCCCGTCTCCTTCTATCTGCTCCACTGCGGTGGTCTTGAATTCGAGGTTCACCGCGATAACAGGCCAGACTGACGTATCCTGTATTAACACAAATCGTGAGACAGCTTCGGGTGGTCTCACCTTCCTCGAATCCAGGATGTCTCCCACTCCTTATCTGCTGCCACACGTTGCGCATCGCGTCCGAGCCACGGATGTCTGCCCAGTTCTCGAGGAAGAAGTGCACCTGGACCTGTGCCCCGTCACCATCGCACTACTCGTCATATGTCACCACAACGCGCCTACCTTACGCACGTCCTCGAACGCCGCTGAGAATGACGAAAACACCTCGTAGGCAACATTGTCGACCGTCAGCGACTTGATGATGTGTCGAAATGCACGCTCTTTGAGCTCCTCCAGGTCCAGTTCTGAGATTTTGTCGGTGTATGAACACTGATCAGGACAGGGACGACGCACTGTCTGCGAGCCGGTACACGGCTTTCGCGGAGCATGGCCGCGGCCGACCGCATCCGTTCGTGCGTTCCCAGTTTGCGATCCACTCGCGTCGCGAGCTCGGACCTGTGGATACCGGGACAGAGATGCCATCGGACTGTTGGTGGCTCGAGCGGCCGAAGGCGAGGCCCGGCTGGCTCTCAGATATGTTTGGCGTGGACACGACTGAGGCGGGTCGTGCGGATGGTAGGAACGTTGAGGAGAGGGGCGCGAAGACGATCGTGTCTGTGTAGATCTGTAGAGCGTCTCTGCGGGTGAGTGCGGTGAGAATGCATGCGCTCGATGATACGCACGTAGTAAAGGATGGCACGGTATGTCGCGTATGCGACGTCCCGGACAACGACGCGCACCTTCCTCGGTCCAGGAACAACTTCCTCTTGCATGGGCATGATAGATGCGGAGGAGGTAGTTAGACGCCGCTCCCTCTCGGGCTCCTGCTCCAACGTGACGTTCCTGGCATGCGGAGTAGACGGGTGGGAGAGCTTCGCGCGAACGTTGCGTTGTACCTCTTCATCCAGGCCTGGCGAACTCTGATGCGGGTCCTCATCCGGAGCAATAGACGTCCACGACGGTAAATTTTCTGATGGGCCTTGTTCCGTGGCGTACGTCTCGCAGAAGACTATGGAGTTCGGCGGGTGCTCGGCCTCGTTGATGTCGTTGTCTAACGCCATCTCGTCGTCGTCCTCTTCGTCATCTGAGTCTTCGAACTGGCGTACAATTGAGCCGCTGTCTGTTGCGTAGTCTGACATCTCAGCGTCACGGTCGAGACACGTTACGTCCCCGAGGTCGAACGACGATTGGTCGGACGAACCCTCTGCGAATCCGGAGTGGAACACTGCAACATTCAAGTGAGAGAAAGTAACAACGAATGAGGCAGTACAGATCCATACTTGCATCGAAGTAATCCACTCTTTTGAGGAGTCTGCGAGCTGCGTATATTTTTCTTACGCTAGGCTGATGCCTACCTCTGCTTGGCAATACAAACTCTACATCGGAATAAATCGGACTTTGCAATGTCAATAACAACTTACACACAACCATAGAAACCACGTACTCGTCAAGAAGACTCCCCACCGCATTCAGAAGGTCTTTTGGGACAGGGTGGCGGGGGATAGTCGGGGGAGGCAACGGCACAGAGGGGGATGATGTAATGGTACAAATGACCAGGAATGCATCATGTTGTCTTACTGTGTTGGGCTGGTAGTACACAAAGTCTCTACGGGCAAACTGTGCCCATCCCCAATTTTGTGTCTGGGTAAGGATGAGATCGAAGCTCGCGAGCAAGGGGCCCGTTGCAGCCTACCCTATGGGAGAATGAGTGGTCATTCGCCTCTTTGCTGTTGAATAGGACGTTCTTCTGTTGGCTGTAAGTGGGCAGTGTCATTACCAATTGTAGTTCAAGACTCCAATGATGGCATATTCACTTCCGGAGCTCAAACCCAAACTTGAATAAGCCCTCCCGGACCCATCTGACGGAAGATCAATATACAAACGGGGAGCGAGCATGGATCTGAGAACATACTTTCCGTTGACAGCATTGTCTTTTTCCTCCGCAGTCGGCTGTCAAAACAAATGTTGGGAGGTGGTCCGCTTCGCGGAGGAAAAAGAGAAAGTCATACCTCGCACGATAGATACAAGCTCACGAAAGTGTGCCCTTCAGCATTGGCGTTTCCGGAGTTCGCATAAAAGAGGATCTGGTCCAAGCTTGTGACACTGGGATTAAGAGTTGTATTGTTTCATCGCTAACCTGCCAACGTCCACCACCAAATCTGACGGACTTGGTGACCTTGGATTTGGAGTCACCTTTGCTATGGATCCCAACACGTCCATCACTCAAGGATGCCAAAGCATCGGCTGAGAACAGACCTCGATTCGAAGAGGTTCTTGAGCCCACGGACGGTCCACTCAAACTTGATGGTAGTGCTCTCACGATACTCCGAAGAGGAGAGGCATCCATTGTGTTTCGTGAGATCAAAGGTATTGGACGATGCAATAAGAGTTAACTGGGCGATGGACCAGGATAGTAGCAGGACAGAGCATGCCCTAGCTGAGCGCTGAGTGCGCGCGCCACGTGCGATCGACCAAGCCAGCGCCAAGTTATCAATTGCATATATTGTACACTACGCGCAGGACTGAATATCAATCTCATCTGGAACTCCCACCACTAAGCATCTTTCGGAAATCGTCCTGGCTGCTTCCCTTGGTCGGCTGCGAAGTCGACGGAGTTCCAGCAGCAGATGCACCTACACCACGCTTCTTGCTCCCCAACCCAGCTCTGGGTCTCGACGCCGCTGCTCGTGGAACGAACATTCCGCCAGTACTCGGCGAGGGTGCAACGGGACGAGATGCGGAGGGTCCACCCGGTCCACCTGCCGACAGCTCGAGGGCCTTCCCGTTGTACATGATGGGGTCGGACAGCAGCAGAAGTTTCCCTGCATCCTGCGCAGGCATTAGCTGAGGATCATCTATGAAGCAGATAAACATACTGCAGCATTTTCGAATTCTACATCGGCCTCATTTAGTTCCGTGAAAACCTCTACGCGCTTCACGGGGGCAAGTTTCTCAAGCACCTGCTGCAAAAGACCCTCCTGTGTGTCCGCAGGTAGGTTCCGGATCCGTAGAGAGCGATTCCGCACTTCTTCCCGTTGCGCTGGATCTCTGGTGGCACAATGTCAGTTCGCAAATACGGTATAAGCAGGGCCGCTGACCGATTCTTTGCCCGGAATCGAGTGTCTGCAAGAGTAACAGCGATGCGGCGTTTCTTCAGCTCAAAGTTGTTCGCGGCCAGAGCGGCCGAGGCATCTTTCTAACAGAACAATCAGATCATCACTCGAGCGTGCAAAGCAAGAAGAATTACCTCCTGTTCGAACTCAATGAATGCGAAGCCTCTCGAGTGGCCGTCGTCCGTCAATGCCATCCTGACTTCCTTGACCGTGCCATACTGCGACACATCCATCAGAGCGAATACAAAGCGTGCATGACGTACTTCCAACGTACCGTCTTGAACAGCTTCTCGAGATCATCTTTTGTCGCGAATTTGCTTAGGCCTGCTACATAGAGCTCCCTGTCGTTCGCATCGCTGTCCGTGCGGTCCTTCTTTCGTTCAGGATTTGATATTAGCACGTTCAGTAACTGCCCGGGCTCAACCTCGTGGCGATGAAGCTCCAGCGCGGCCTGTGCAGCAGACTACACAATCCGTCAGCGTTTCCGGTATTCTAACAAACCTCAAACTCACTGGAGAGGTGAACTGGAGGTAACAGAACCGCCTCGTGCTTTTGAACTTTTTGCTTGGCCACCGCACGTCGAAGATAGTGCCATACTACAAACTCAATCAGTGCAAATCGCACAGCAATGGCAACAACATCCGTCACCTTCGCAAACAGGTTCCTAACGAATGTGTCGTCGGCTTTTTCCGGGAAGTTCGTGATATAGAGGGTGGATTGCCAGGCGAGATGTACCGCGATCTCCTCTCCGCGCACGCGCTTCTTGTCCTTCGTGAGTGCAGCCGGCACGCTATCCTTCATGTCAATCACACCATGAGATAGCCTTCACAAATGAGTAGCAAGGAAAGAGACCCACCCGCTCGTTAAATTCGACGGTAGCGACAAGCGAGTTGGGCAATTGCGTCACCTTTATCTCGCGGATAGCTCCGCACTGTGAAACGCACGTTCAAGACAACGCACGGTGCAGAAAAATTAGCAGAAGCTCACGTCTTTGAACAGTGCGCCTAGCTCGTCTTCTTGCACACCCATGGGGAGATCTGCAACGAAAACTGTGCAGTTCTCGCGATCTCTACACAAGCCCCTGAGTAAGTCAAGCGACGCATGACGACACCGTAAGACATACCGTTTAAGCGGCGCGGGCTTCGTCTCTGTCCATCCGCAGAAGACGTCAGCAGCGTACAATCGACAATAAGGAACGACTCGCACCCATCTTGGCCTTCTTGCTGTCCTCCGGCAGGGCATCGTCCTCCGCCTTCCGCTTGGTCCCGGATTGAGGCGTGTCCACGTCCATCGCAACAGGCTCGCTCGCAGCTGCTTGTGCATGAGCTGAGCGGATAACATCCGCTACCTCCTGTTGCTCAGAGGCGATCTGCATCGCGGCATACCCAGCCTTCTCCGCCTCCTGCAAGAATAGCAGTGTGAGCTTATTCGACATGACGACAGAGGCGGCGGACCTTCGCGCGGCGCGCGTTGACCTGGATCTGCGCGCGGTCAAGGCGGTCAAGACAATCGTCGATATCCTCCGCAGTGCCATGCAGCTGCTCGAAGCTCAGCCACGTGTCCCAAATCGCCTCGGGCCAGTCGATATTCTTCATGGCGATGTCGCTAAATACCTTACGCGCGTCGTCATAGCGTGCTTGCTTGCTATCGTGGTATGCATGTGAATTCTTCGAGCGAAGAATGAAGATGAAATGACGTACATGAGGACGTCGGTGTAGGCGGTCCAGGTGAGGTAGCTGGCCTTGTGCCGCTTCGTGGCATCCTCCCACATTTCGATGGCTTGCTCGGGGAGGTCCGCGAGGTCCAGCAGCTAATCCACCTGGTGTCAGCGAGACTGAATATCCAAGATCGAACAAGGGCATGCGCACCAGCTCCGAAAGATACTTCTCAAGTCTCAATCTAGGATCACCAGAGGGGGACGCTGAGATGGGATGTTACGACACTGTCAACAAACACCCCACACAACGTACCTTTGTTGACCTTAGTCAGGCCGTCCATCAGGATGAGCACTGGAACATCAAAGCCAGCCTCCGCTACGAAAATTGAGGTCATTCGTAAGCTGCACAGAAGGATCGACATACCCACCAGTTTGAGTCGCTTCGAGTCGCCGCTTCTCATACCCTGCACGGGCCAGTATAATAGGTACGAGTTGTTCGACGTCCGATTGTAAGGGACCGATGGCCTCTATTCTGCTGTACGCCTCTGATAGCAATGAGGTCATAATGTGAAGTGGGTATGAGGATCGGGATGGACACGCCTGTGATCTCTGCTTCCGCGTCGTCAGGAATCACACTGCGTTCCTTGTTGAGACGAATGTCAGCCCATTGATTTGTAGAGCGCTATCAAACCCACCTACCAAAAAGCGTATGTAGCGCGCCCACACTTCTCCGGACACAGGTACACTCTTGAGCGCTCTCCTGAACGTTGCCGCACGCACATCCGGGTCAGCATCCTGCGTCCGCTATCCCACAAGTGTCGTCAGCTAAGAGACTGGAAAAGTTGACCCTCGTGCTCACCAAGAAATCCACATAACCAATCCAAAACGCCCGCAAGGAATCCTCCGCACCTGCCTCACCGGAAAAGCGCCGCCTGTCGGCCTCCGCAATTGCACGCTCATACAGTGCGCCGAGCACGAAAAGGTCGGGCTTCTTCCTGCGCTCTGCAGCAATGTAATACGCGTACGCCTCAAGCGAGAAGCCTGCTTTCTCCTGAAAAACAGGTAAGGAACTCAGTCTTGGCCCTATGAGGATGTGCATACCAAGGACGTCTCAAATGCTTCGCGCTTCTCGTAGGACTTTACTGCCTGCGAACGCAGCTTGGATGCCTTGACGAGCAGCGCCTCGTACTGGTCTGGTGGCTTATAGTTCGTTGTGAACGATGAATACGCCTGAAACGTCTCCTCGTGATCTGGACAGGTTTGGATATCAGTCGCCGCACCAAACGCCAGACAGAGTACGAACTTGAATGTGGTTGCTGCAGACGTTCTAGAAGCATCGCCTCCACTGCATCAGTAAGTGAAGCCCTATGCCATCGTGTTAGTATCCGTGTAAAAACATTGGGCCATCGTGGGTCTCACTTGTCTCTGTCGGTGGCGTTTTGCAGAAGTTCAAACTCCCAGTCGCGTCGGATATCCCAGAGCAAGTGACTCTAGAAGCAATGTTTATACCACAGAAACCAAGGAGTTTGATACTACTCGCCTTTGTCAGATGCCCCATCCCCTTGGACACTACGGAGGATATGGCAGCGCTTGTCCACTCTGTCGAGAAGAGATTTGCCAGGTGGGCCGGCTTCATTTCTGATGTGTTAATTCGCTCGTATTGATTAATGAGGAATTCTAGATGTTTCTGCAAGATATTAAACGCTACAGTTGTCTCAGAGCCACGCTCCTAGAAACGAGGACCGCACGCACACAGGTAATCCTGTTCCGCTCGGTCAAACAGGTCCAAGACCGCCTGCAGGTCTTCGGCAGACTCCAAGGTCCCCTGAAGCCTGCGTTCAATTATCGGCAGCCAGACATTGTCTCCTGCTGCCCAGAAAGCGGTGACCATGTCGAGGGCAGAGTGGATCTGGTCGTCCATGCGAGTAGCGTAAGCGAGGCGTACATTCTCGGCGTGCAAAGAGATGTCGTATGGGTTTTCTGTGAGCTTGTTGAGAACTTCTGAGAGTGCTTCAAGCGCATCTGCCTCGTCCATGGTGGCGAGCTGTGATCAGTACGGAGTCGCACTGAACTCGCGCGCCGTATTGCAAGGCCACGTGAGATTAATGATGGCCACCATGGCATATATATTCTAGGTGGGCACCGTGCCCGACATCGAGGGTCTGTGGCAGAGCGGGCTGTTCTCAGCAGGCACCGTATATATGTAGGTCACAGTACTCTCATTCACTTCAGTCGGCCCCAGTAAGTTATCGTCGCTATCGTCTCCGAGCTCTCGCCCTCGAATTAATTACTACCCAACTAGACCGTGATCACCGCCTCCCTAGCCCCCAGTCTGCGCACTCCCGAGAAGCTCAGGTGGCCTGCAAATATGACAGACGAGAGGTCATACCTATCTGCGTGATAATACAAGACAGATATATCTACTTAGTCTGAAACTACCGGCGAGCTTGGGAGGAGACTCACCAGAAGATGCGGTATGTCAGATAGCCAGGTAACCCGTTGCATTCGCCAATTCCTCGAGCTGCTTGGCGACACTCCATATCCGCGCTCTGTTCCTCATCGAGGGACTCTCACCACATGCTCTTGCATACCAAAGCCATGGACACCTGAGGACGTCGCCGTCTCGTATCTCCTTCTCATCCTGCAGGGCAAGCTGGCATTGTTCATTGAACCATAGACGCTCCTGCCCGTCAGGCGGGGGCAGATACCACGGTTCATGTTGTGCCATCCAATTCCGTATGAACGTGCCAGTGCTGATGAACGGGGATAAAGTGGCGTGAAGAAAGCGAGATGCTAAGCACAGCTTGAACAGTGCAGACAGTGAAAGGTGGGAGCATACGTCAAGAATAACGTCGATAGGAAGAGTGTCGAAGGTTAGATGATTGGTCGTTGGGATCTCGCTGCGAAACGGTGTTGCCTCCGAACGACTCCGAGCATTTGCCAAGAGAGAGACGCGCCAGTAAGCAAACGCCTCCACGACAGGGAAGACATTCGGGCGCACGAATGCGAACATTCGTCCCGTACCCATCATTAGCTCGCGCCTGTCCTCCTCGGTAGGTGCTTCACGCCGCAACACATCAACGACCCATTGGTCGAACTGCATGTCATCCTCAAAACAATGCAGTTGGACGTACATTCCGCCCTGAGTGACCCTGCCGTAATCCACACCAAGTGACGAGTTCTGCACTTGCTTCTGCAACGCCCACAAGCGCGGAGGTGTCAAGGCTGGCGCGGCAAGGGAAAGTATGCGCAGTGCGGAAGCGTTGACGAATATCAACGAGGAAGAGTTGCTGTACAGGTCGTAGCTTTTCGCGGTTATTGTCGAGACGAAAGTACCGCTGTTTGCTACCCTGCCAATATCATCTGAGGGTACAACATGGATTGCACGGATGAGACCCTGAAGGACGACGTCGATGGAGACCTCGATGGTTGTGATATCCAAGGGGGTGAGGTTGTGGGCATCGTCGAACGGGCCAATAAGAACCATGTCTCTTCTGTTCTCCTCGTCCTCTGCAGTGTATGGTTCGAAGACTTTGCACGCCGCTGAGAGATGAAAATCCCGTCTACGTTCGACCGTCCACTGCCGCCAAGGGTCATTGAACGCAAGGATGTCGTCTAGATATTCGTCCATGACCTCGTTCAAGCTACTGGCGTGGGGGTAGCCGGACAAGAAACATGTCAGATCGTAACCCATGGTGAGATATGGCGGAGACAACAACTTGAAAGCTCTGAGTGACTCGGAGAGCAAGCAGTAGCGGCAGCACGTGTTATGGACCTGCCGGATTTAGCCGAGAAGCCCTCCGTATGTTATTTTGTAACCGTGATCTCTCCCGTCCAAGTTGTCTCAGGCATGCCATCCACCAGCACTTCCACCGCGGCCACCCCCGGCCTTTCCAACCTAACCGTGCCACAGCTCAAAGCTATCTGCAAGGAACGAAAGATAACAGGTTATTCCAAGCTTGGGAAAGCCGCTCTTCTTCAGATACTAGCAGAGACACAGGACCGAACGGCGCATACAGCCTCGATATCCGCTACTACAAATGGAGAAACTGCCTCTGTTGCAGTCCGCAAGAGAAAAGCCGTTGAAAACTGGACTGCAAGCTCCCAGGCTGCGGAATCTACAAGTACTGGCGGCCTCCAGCAGCCGGCCAAAAAGTCAAAGCCACGCATTCAAAAGTCGAAACCCCCTGCGTCGGTCCCAACAATTGTCTTGACGCCCACCGTCCAAACCGTCTTGCCGTCACCTCCACTTCGATCTCCGTCTGCTGCACCGAGTGTACGGGCTTCAGCACACGTTCTGCTCCCCGAAGATGGCTTACCGCATAGCTCAAATAATAAAACCCCAAACGCCACGCCCGGTCTCTGTGCTCTATCGACAGAGGGTTCGGAAAGCTCTGTCCCCCCTGCGACTCGTGGTGTTGCGGAAATTCCGTTGCGAACCAACGTCGTTGGAACGAAGAGACCTTCAAATGCTCCGGAAAGGCCAGTCGAGAAGAAACAGAAAACGTCGCAGAAGAAACATCCCGAGAATGCGCCAGCCATCCGATCCTTCTCTGCATTCAAGACCCCCGCCCTTCCGTTAAAGATACTCTCTCCTGCCCTAGACTATTCTGACTCGACTGCTTTGCCTGCTTCGATGCCGCTTGCTCCTACGTCAATTCCTGTTGCTGTCTCCGCCGTACATAGCGCTGCACAGATTTTGAAACCCCGGAGCAACATATCTGCTACAGCTGTACCCACCGGGAAGCGCTTCAAACCACTTGTGATTGCCAAACCGTCTGTCAAGGGGCCGGCATCTGAACACACGCCTTCTGACTCACTCTCCAAGCCAAGATCAGAGACCCTCGGAGTGCCCAACATCCTAGTGCAAAGCCAAACTCATCACGCGGCTCCTGCGCTCTACTACTTGGATCTCCCGCCACCTCCCTCTGTGCAAAATATGGTCACCATCACTCTTCCCCCCTCGCTTTCGCAGCGGAAGCGAGTACAGTGCTGGGCAGTGATACTCAGCGGACTAACAGACGAAGGACGAAGACAATGTGTTCTCGTCTCGCGCACATTCCGTTATGCAGGCATGTCAAGCCCATTATCAGTCCATTTCACGCTCCACCCAAATGGGGCCTGTCAGGTTTTCGGCGCATATACTGACATGTCATACCGCAGTATACCTCTCCGCGGCGCACATCCTACGCCAGCGCTTCCGTGGCGCGCGGCTGACGCAGGAAGCCCTTCAGCGATATTCGTTGGCGATGACGAACATGTGGCCATATCTCCGCATGCGGGAGCTAGAGGTCTCGCAGCGCAGACAGGCGTATGAGTGTTCCTTCATTGCCCATTTTTTCACGGCCCGTGATTTACCGAGCCCCATCGCGGACCATTTGTGGGCAAGTCCCGACTGTGAACGGCAGGCCGTAATCGGGCTGAGGTACGTTCCATACTACTTGTACTCAGGGGCGGCTATATATATCTGGCGGGTGACTGGTCCAGATTCATCATGACCCGGCTGTGGTTCGCGCTCTCGGTCGGAGGCCCTGACGATAGTACGGGCTCGGAGTCATGGCTCTGCGGAACGGTCACCGACGTGCAAGAAGTCATCAAGGGAGAAATATGGAGTATCACCGTCTCCGCCCCATTATCGCAAGTGTCCAGCAGCGGAAGAAAAGAAATTCTCTATGTGTTGGAAGCGACTTGCGAGGTCGTCGGTCACCCGATGCCCAAGCTGGATGCCCTACGCCAGGATACTGGGGTCGTCCCAAAGGCGGCACCGACATCGATTCCATTGCGGGACGATTGGTCGGTTTATATTCAGCAACGGCTCACCATATCGCCAGAAGGCACGGTCTCGTGCCCATTATTGTCGCATTTGAAGTGGGCGAACTGCGAAGAATATGACCGTGGGATCAGCAGACTCTGGCTGAAGCGTGTCTCCGCAGAGGGTGCGCTGGGCGCTGCGAAGCGCGTCGTCGCTGAGCGGTATGTCCTAGCCTGTGTGGTTGGTAACAGGTGCGAAATGATTTGCTTTCTGGTGGGATAATCAAACCGAACGTGCGGCCGGCAGTCTCAGCGGGCATGGATGACGGCAACGGAGATGGCGCAGGACTTCGCGGGGTTGCCGACACGCATGAACGGAGGTGTGAAAGGCAAGACGCCGACCGTACATCTGTATCTTCCGGAGTAAGCACTTGTCTGCTCCGTGTAATGAGAGGCGCATTTAACAACATATTGTAGGCACCACCACGTCGAGAGCGTGCATTTTTGTGCATCAGACGGGCGCCCAATGCACAGTGCTCTTGCAGTGGTGCAGACACCTCATCGGGAGTACTACATTCTGCGGGACAACGGCATGCAGGTTGGATGCGAGGAGGATGGCGTAGCGCCCCTGTGGCAAGAGGCACTACGGTGCGACCGGTTAGGATTCTGTGACCGAATGGCGCGACGAATCCTTTGACGGATAGCAGCAATTCGAAAATTCTACTAGAATGCATTACTCTCACATTTTTTACACTTCGCATGCGCACTGCAATTCTCAATTTATACTACGACGTGCCAAACGCGCCCCTGCTCGATGTGAGCTCTGCGCCTAACTTGTATCCCAGTACCTGAGCAACGACGTGGCAGTCGATGAGAAAGCCGTACATCTTGCGATGCGATACTGCGTACCTTGTCCCAGTCCAATTTCGAGCGCGTCATTGGCAATGCGCGTCGGAGTCCTTTGAATGTTTTCTCGCCCATCTCTGCATATGCGTCGTTCAGAGATGCTTGGTATTTGCCCTCCTCGGCCTCGACGAGTGCGAGGATCTTTGACGCGGATGCAGCCGCCGTGGCGGGAGTGATCGAGGGCGGCAAGTCTAGCGTGATGCTGTGCGTCGTGGAGAGCTGTACGTTTCCCTGCTCGTAGTAGTGCACGTTGAGGAGGATGCGGCCCTGGAGTTTGTTCTTTGCAAGATCGACGACGTACTCCGAACGCCAACGGCCGGACCAGAAGTTTGACGGGTTGTACTTGTTCGCGACGACCTGGATGACGAAGCGTGTTGTTAAGTCTGGCGTCGGGAAGACCGCGGTGACGCCGTCGTGGAAGTGCGCGGTGAGATAAGACAGCGCTGCCGTCTCCAGTGCAGATCTGATGCTTGTGAGGCCCTGAGACGGACAGCCACTCTGGATAGTACGTACCGGAAGGGTTCCGACTCGGACTCTGGTTCAAATGGCTCGGGATCCGACGTTTCCTGCAGGCACGAGGAATCTGTATAGGTATCGTGGAGGGGAGCGAGAACTCACGCACAAGGCTGAGATGGTCGAATCGGAAACTCGTCCTCGATCGTGGATCCCAGAACCTATCCGTATCCCCTCCTGCTTCCTGTTCACTAGACCTCGGCACCTTCGCATACTCACTCACTATGGACTACCGACAGACCATAGTTCAGCTGGAGATACGTACCCGCAGTGCAGACGCGGCCAGGACTCACTTGGTGCTGGTGCCCCGGTACGTCCGCTACCATGAATTGCGCGAGGTTGTATTCCCTCAAGGCAGGAAGCACGCCCGCCTGGAGTGTGTCGTCGTCCGAGATGATGTTGCGCACGTCTGTACATGGTCAAGCCACTGTCGAAGACCCGGAGGTTGCAAAACACACCGTTGAGCACATCGTTGATCTCCCCTGGAGGAGACTGTAGGAGAAAGTTGGACGCAGCTCGGATGCGCTCTGCAGAATCCATGTCCTAGCTGGATAGTGTTGTGAGTATACGGAACAGTGAATGGTTGCTGCGAAGTCGAATGATCGGAAACTGGAACTTGTATCTACTGGACTTGCCAGATTTGGAAACTGCGTACGGCTAGCAGAACTTCAGTGTGCACCGCGAGTAGCAATGCCATTCGACCAGAACTTATCAAGATGCTTTAAGGCAAAACTGTATGGATGTCCATTCATAACACAAGATCGTCCCAGGAATTACTAGTGCTGATCGTATTGGATGAGATGAATGGAAAATACAGGAAGTAGTAAGTCGAATGTAAGGGACGACACTTCATCGCTGCGGCTCATAAAAGTGTAGTACGTACAAGGGGGCATCGCAAAAGAATCAGGCGGGAAAATGTGGATAGGAAGGTGTCCGAGACTCGTCGCGCACGCGGGTATGTACGGCGGTGGGGTAAGAGGCAAGTTGCCACGGACTCGTGGGAAAGGAGAAGGGGGAGGGGTATCCACGCACAAAGGAGCACTGATAGCAGAACAACAACGCTAGAGCAATGCAATAAATACAGCATGGCAGCATCGGGGCGAAAGGAGCGGACGGGATACGGGTCAGAGACACCAGTCCCAGAGGGCAGAGCCATGTACACAGGAGTGGGTGCACGGAAGCACTAGTGTGACGTACGATTCAAGTGGCTTCGACGATGGTGCAGCGGAATGCGCGGGAGATGGATGGGTCCCCCTGAGTGATCGAGTGGAAGGGCGAGGGGAACACCGGTGGACATAGGTTTAAATATGTCATCGCGCCGCGCGACGGTATTCGTTGGTGTGACGTGCAGGAACGTAGAACTAGAAGCGACAGCTTCGTGGCCAGCAAGGCTCGACGATGTCCCACCGGTCTCGTCAGCGCTGCCGCCAATAGCGGTGGGGGCCGAGTTGTGAGGGTTCTTGTGCGAGACATACACGCCGAGCCCAATGGCACCGACGACAACCTGAAAGTATTCTAGGTATATTATGGTTGTGGATGGCTAGTGGACATACCAGCAGCAAGATGATGCCGATGAGGAATACCCAACGAGACATCCGACTAGTTCCGGACATTGTCTTTTTGAGCCATTGACTAAATGTGCGGTATCAGAGACCCGGAAATACTGCTGAAAGTATTGCGCACCTTTGAGGCTTCCTAGTGTCCTCCTTGGCAACCATGCTGAACCGCCGCCAGAAATCCTCGCCCTGCTGTCCGCGCTTGGGAAGAAGCGTTTCTTCCGAATTACCACGCAGAATGGGCGAGCCGGACGCAAACTTGACGTCGCGAGGGCCGGGAGAGTTGGAAGGACGGATAAAGGCGGGAGCGATGGGCGTCATGGGAGGCTGCAGCGGGTGGGGAGTGCTGGGGATGGAGGGCGAACGGGGGGAAGATTGTTGAGACACCAACGTGAGAGGCTTCGGGTATTGAACCTGGGACATCTCTGGGAGCGGCCTTCGGGGTGGCTGTCGGGCTGGGACGAGAGAGATTGAGTGCAGCGACAGGGGCAGCGTAACCTGGCCTGGGGGCTGCAAGCGGGATGCGGGGCTGAGACGGGGCATCTTTCATGTCGTCGAACGGGTTCTTCGAAACGTTGGCGCCGTCGAGTACTGATCATATCTAGAGAATGGTGTTAGCTGGACGTGGGAGTGAGCTGAGGGCGAAAGACGACGGACACATTGTACGCTGAAGTCCTAGCATTAGGATCCGGAGGAGCCTGCTGCCTCATAACGCGCCTAGGGCTCGCCGGTGCTGGTTGTATACGGAGTCTGGTTCGTCGGTGGCATACGGAGGTCTGCCCGCGATTGGGGGAGTCCGGTAGATGATAGGCTGTGCCATGGCCCCAGACGAGAAAAAGAGCGACGAATAGACAGAATACGGGTCTGAAAGAGAATGGATGCCTCAGAAGTCCAAGGCCGCAGAGTTTCACTGCGATTTTGAGGGGAACGGGCAGCGAAAGGTGAGGAAGAGAGCGACGCGTGGCGAGTATTTGGACGCTCGGCTAGTCCTCACGGCTAAGAAGAGCAACCACACAATCGAATTCTGTCCCGCCTCCCCCGTCGCCAGCGGCAACGACCCATCCGCCGACGCCGCACTCGACGACCTCGACGCCCTCTAGCCCGTCCTCGGACTGAGCAGCAACGGCCCGCCGCCCCGCCAGCCACCCGCCTTTGTTGACGCCTGCTTGTTCCTGTTGACGTCTCTCAACGCGTCGCGACGCGTTCGACTCCTCCACCGCGCACGACGACGACCATGGCGCCCAAGAGAGCCGTCTCCGTCGACAGCGACATCGAAGACCGTTCACGCGAGGGCTCGCAAGCCTCCAAACGCGCCCGCACCGAAGACGTCGCTGCAAATGAACCCGAGGACTCGAAGCCCTTCGCCAAGGGTAAACGTCGGCGTGCCGCTGACGACGACGACGATGAGGAGGAAGACATGGTCGGCCCCACCACTCCTGACGAGGACGAAGAAAAAAAGTTCGAGGAGGAGCACGAGGAAGAGATTCGCGAGAGGCTCATGTCGAAGGGCAAAACCCAGGGTGTACGTGCGCGCGAATATATGCTACTGGATACCTGTGTTGACATTGCGCCAGGGTATCGCAGAGATGGGTATCATAGAGTCCCTGGAGATG
This sequence comes from Amylocystis lapponica, assembly GCA_022376435.1. NCBI lineage: Eukaryota > Fungi > Basidiomycota > Agaricomycetes > Polyporales > Postiaceae > Amylocystis > Amylocystis lapponica. Next base: position 42,801 of record JABYQE010000167.1, read on the forward strand.
CACCAGTTCATGTGCCACAAGTATCTTACTTTCAGTTTCGGGCCTCAGATCAATTTCATTATCGGTATGTGCCTCTCCCGTCAATGTTTCCGCCCCTGATCCCAACCGTGACATCCTAGGGCACAATGGAAGTAAGTCATCATAATTGCTCAGACGGCACCTTTCATGTCCGACATCCTGTTTTGGCCATCGCAATGACTGACTTGCGGTACAAAGGTGGAAAGAGTGCCGTTCTGTCCGCGCTCACCGTCGCACTGGGTGGTAAGGCAACGTCAACTGGCCGAGGAAGTGGGTTAAAGTCATTCATTCGCGAGGGTCAAGCGTACGTTCGCTCAATGCACAACAAAAGTCTCACTCATTCAACAACGATGCTCCAGTGTCTCTGAAGTATCTGTATCTCTGAAGAACCAGGGCGAGGAGGCATATAAGCCCAAAGAATACGGCAAGAGCATTGTTATCACTCGTCGCTTCACGAAGGAGGGTTCATCGTCGTACAAGATCAAGAGCAGGGACGGCAAGGTTATATCTACTAAGAGGGAGGAATTGTCCGCGATCTGCGACCACATGAATATTCAGGTCGATAATCCCATGAATATCCTCACCCAAGGTAGATTTATATTCATCGTACCTTTTATCAAGCGTGCTGAACGTACATCTCTATGCACAGATTCTGCCAGGTATTGAGATTCGTCATTTCTTTTTAGGCGTCTCGATGACCGTTGTTTTAGGCAGTTCTTGAGTGCCTCTCAGCCCTCCGACAAGTACCGGGTAGGTGTCCCTTGCGGTCAATCCTAGCTCTGTGCTTATGGCGAGTTCAGTTCTTCCTCCGTGGCACTCAACTGAGCCAGCTCAGTGAAGAGTATCAGACATGTCTGGAGAATATCAGCCAGACGCAGAAGGTGCTCAAGCGCAAGTCCGAAGTCATTCCGGACTTGGAGGACGCTCTGAAAGAAGCGAGCACTCGTTTCGAAGAGGCGGCGAAGGCTAGAGAACAGAGGCACAGGGCCGATGAGTTGAAGAAGGAGCTCGCTTGGGCTCATGTCGCCACCAAAGAGCAGGTATATGCAGTGCAAACCCTTGCGCAGCGGCAACCAATAAAATTCTCTCTACACAGGAAATGAAAACCAAATTCGAGGAGGTGGCCCAATTGACTCGTCGGGTCCCCAAGATCCAGGAGAAACTTGAGAAAGCTGAGGTATACAATGCCCTCCGTTAATAGCATCATTAAGACTTATCACGATATTCTAGGCGGACTTCGACTCCGCCTCACAGTCGGTTGCGAAGTACGAGGAAGATCTTCAGAATCTTGGCGAGGTAAAAGACCTCACGAGCAAGAGGAACGATCTTGGACTGCAGCTGAAGGCGAACAAGGCGAAGATCTCGCAATTCAAGGTATGTACAATTTCCGCTTGGCCCATCTAACAATGTCTGACATGTCACCATTCCAGGATGACGAAAAGCAAATCAGTAACAGTATCGCGGGCCTCAACATTCAGATCGCCGGGCTAGAGGAGCAGATTAGGCAAGAGCTCCAGCGCATTGAGAGCTACACCCAGGGCAAGCGTGAAGAGACCAACCGCAAGCTGGAGAAGGCACAAGCTGATCTGACCGCGGCCGAGCGACAATTGCAAGACATCAAGGAAAAGCGGGCAGCTAAGATCCAGCAGGCAGAGGCAACCAAGGAAGAGGGGTTAAAGTTCACCGCAGATCGCGATCGGCTACAGCACCGCATCGTGGAGACGCAGGAGCAGCTACGGCGGTGCGGCGAGCGCGAGCAGAACAAGCTCGCGCCGTACGGACGCGATATGAACCGCGTTTTAGAGGCGATTCAACGCACCAGATGGTATGGCCAGAAGCCCGTCGGTCCGTTTGGGCTGTATGTCACCCTCAAGGACCCGGAACGCTGGGCGTCGATTATGCGTGTCCACTGGGCGGTATGATGAGTGGATTTGCCGTCACGGACGCCCGCGACCAGAGCACGCTTTCCAAGATATTGAAGAGTCATGGAAAGTATGTATTCTTGCTTTAAATCAGGTGTTTGTTCTGACGTTGCTGCCTAAGTAACAATTGTCAGATCGTCATCTCCGAAGTCGATCTGTTCGACTACAGCGCTGGCGAACCTCCAGAGAGTTTTCTCACCGTTTTGCGGGCCCTGAACGTACGTCGCATTTACGCATGAATTCAGGACCAAACGCTCAGTTGGGACAATTGCAGGTCTCCGATGCCTATGTTCTACGTATCCTTATCAATCAAGCACGCATCGAAAGCACCTTCCTGGCACCATCACGTCAGGAAGCCGACCGCGTTTTGCAGCAGTGGGGAGGGGCGGGGTAGCATGGTCGGCGGACTCGTTCCGTGTCCAACGTTTCCCGTTTGTTTCCATCCGTCTCTATATGTGCTAGGCTCACATCCCTCCGGTTGGTTTCTAGGAGGGCGGTGGACAGTCTTCAACGCTGCCACGCCTCAGCGACAACAGAGGTGATCCCCGGCACCAGCTGTTCACCGGCGACAATGTCGAGAAGGAGAAAAAGTGAGCACTTGTGCCCTTCTCTCGTGTGTTTGGATATTAACCGCCAATTGCAGACGTTGGAGTGACGAGATACATAATCTGCAGCAGGAGTGGTCCATGACTGCCAAGAAACTGAAGGAAATCGAGTCGGAGTACAATCGGCTGCAGGGCGAGATCCGTGCGCTTCAAGTATGCTGGTCCCTTATTTCGCGCGTGCCGTATACTCATATCCATGGTAGAAAGAAGGAGACAATGTTTCGAAGAATGCAAGATCTTTCAAGATGGTCCGGGATGCACTACAAGAAGAAGCAAACGAAGATTTACCGGTCGGCATCCAGGCTCTGCAGGATGCTAAGAAGGTCCGTTGACAGGACGGCGGATCGAGTACATAACTCTTACGCGCATACAGGAAACTGAAGCCGAGAAGGAGCTGGCGATGAAGCAGTTCGAGACGTGATGCGGCAGCGCACAGAGGTTGAACACCTGCAGCGCCCTCTGCTGGAAGAGCAAAATCGAATCAAGGGTGAAATCGCGGAGTTTGAGAACCGTCGCAGCGCCATCGGAGTAAGTGTCGCCACTCCTGTTATGTTCGCTTCCGCTGAGTGGAAGTGTTAGAAATCCATCGAAACGGCGGTAGAAGCACGTATGAAGGCCCAGAACGCCAAGATTCACTATGCGGCGAAACTGGAGGAAGAGCAAAAGAATGTCAGTGATGCTGAGGATGTCGCGAAGAACTTGCAGGATGAATTTGAGGTATGTTGCGGACGTGTCGTACGCAGACAGACCATGACCGTTTCGACAGGCATGGTCGGCGAAAGCGGAGGAGTACTGCGAGCGCTACCCGAGACCTCGCAAAGCCGATGAGGTACAGCGCCTTCTGGATGGTGTGCAAACGGCATTGCGCGAGCGCGAAAAGAGGTGAGTCTGCCTATGGTGTCGTCCACAAGAAGCACCGATACTAAGGCATGTCAAAGACAAGGAGCGACGGTCGAGGAGATGACGATCGAAGTCAACAAGAAGAAGGCCGCCCTGGATACTGCCAAGAAGGACCTGAGAAACATGCTGGCTCTGAACAAGGTATCATACAGCGTACCATGCTGTTATGCGTTATTCGTTGACATGGTTCCGTAGGCGCTCAGGCGGTCGGTCAAGACCCGACTGACGAAATGGCATGAGTTCCGCCGCCATATTGCTCTGCGGTGCAAGGTCTACTTTTCGTACCATCTTTCGAACCGTGGATACTACGGCAAGGTACTTTTCGACCACGTCAACGGCACACTGCAGCTCAAGGTGGGCATTGTCATGATGTGAATCGGAGAAACATTGTAACGCGTGCGACGCAGGTGCAAACGGACGATCAGACTGCCACTCAGACGTCGCGAGAGAAGGATCCCCGCTCGCTCAGTGGCGGCGAAAAGTCTTTCTCGACCATCTGTCTTCTTCTGTCCCTGTGGGAATCAATCGGCTGCCCTATCAGGTGTCTTGGTACGTGCACGTCTTCTGTGATGCGTATGAGTGAACGACCGATAAGATTGGTGCAGACGAGTTCGATGTGTTCATGGACGCAGTCAACCGCCGGATTAGCATGAAGATGATGGTGCGTTTGCCGAGTTGGCTCTCCCTTGCATGTTGGCACGATGACTCAAGTTGCGGACAGATCGACACTGCGAATTCGTCGAACCGCAAGCAGTACGTGCTGATTACACCGCAAGACATGACGAACATCAACATCGGCAACACGGTGCGCGTTCATCGCATGACGGATCCGGAGCGTGGGCAGGGTGTACTCGCGTTCCAATAGGCTGTCTTGGACTGCAGGAGTATGCTAAGTTGCAGTGTATTATTGTCCGTGTCAATATAGTTGTTACGTGGACATGTGACTGTGACCTCGCGCCTAAGCTTGCGCATGTTCCGAGTCCACGTCCACCGTTCAGCATCCGCCACGCTCGCCATGTAAGTCGCCCGAGCACCAGTCATAGGCGTAACCCTCATGCTCCCCCCGCCAGGCCCCGCCCAACCCGCTACATCAAGTATTGCTCGCATGACGGCTGTGCCTACATGGCTTCCTCCACCTCCAGGGAAGGTGCCGTCCATTGCATGCATAGTCATGTCTATGCCTATCACCGGCCCTCAATGACCGTTTCGTACCGAGGTTCGTGTCCGACATCCACAACCTCGCCGGCCCTCACCGCTCATCCACAGGGAAGAGCGTCGCGGTGGAAAGAGACCGTCGCACGGACGAACTGAAGTGTCCTTGTGGACAGTACGTCAGCAGGAACGCAAGGCGCCTTCACGCGCACGCGACCACCGCCCATGGAGACAATGCCACGTCGAACACATCCATAACGATGGCCAGCACGCACGAAGACGTCGCCGAGTCCAACAGTCGCTCTTCCTCCCCCGCTTCGTCTATATCCTCGGCCTCTGATATTCCGCCAGCGGGCGCTATCACATCCCCCATCTCCGACGATTCGCCGTCAGCTAGACCATCTCTCCCCAAGAACAAGTCCAACGCCCGTTCGAACCTCCCAGCGACGACGTCGTCGGCAACGCCCTCCGCCTTTGTCCTGCCCAAGAGCGCGGCGGAACATATGCGTGGACGACCTCCTGCATCGCATACTCGGAAGCATCTAGTGTCTTCGTCGAAGCACTCTACATTCTCAGTCAACTCGAAGCATCCTTCACACGCCAAGACCTCACACGAGAACGTCGTTTCCAACAGCAGTCGCCTTCATCTGTCAAAGGGGTCCCACGCTTTGAACGGTCGCAGCGTGGTAGTCGATCCTAGCCCCTCTCTAGAACCCTCCGATTCACATCCCAGTTCGTCGAATGACAATATCCCTTCTGCGAGCAACCACTTGGATCGGTCAAGAGCCCTTGGCCGCATGGCCGATGACCGCAGTAGCGATCCCAGCTCCCCCGAACCTCCGGTGAACAATCCGTCCAGGCCGAAAAACAAGTCTTTCTCCCGCGCCGTAGATCCTCGCAGCGTAATCGATTTGGACTCCTCTCCAGGACCCTTGGTTCCACCGCGGTCAGAGAAGCCATTGACGTCCAAGGCTACGAAAAGTGGAAGCAGCAGTACTCTTTCTAATCTGCGCGCATTCCAGGAGTCATCCAAGAAGCTCAAGACTGCCCCGACCACCAAGTCCAAGGCTCCGGCGGGACCGGCTGCGACTGCATGGCGGGAAGTCGACATTGCTTTGCCATCTCAGTCCGAACGTCGTCATTCGGCGATCAGTCAGCCCAGGGCAATTACCAAGACATCTAGCACAGCGCGTCCGAAGACGACACTGAAGTCGCAGACGTGCACATGCCTTCTACCTCCGGCTCGGCGACGACATCCAAGACCAAACACTCCCAATCCACATCATCCCGCCTTTCTACCACAGCTCGCGCGCCGTCGCCTCTTGAAGACCCTTCATCCCGCGACCCCTCCTTAGAACCCCTCCCTCTGCTCGAGAGCCACAAGGTACCTGCCGGCGGAATCTGCAAGACCTGCCGCGCACCCCTCCCTGCCCCGCCCGCCCCCACGCAGCGTACGTACAAGTCTTGTGAAGCATGCCGTGCAAAGCAACGCACCAAGCACAAGCAGTGGCGCGAGCGCCGGAAGCAGCACGGTCCCGAGCGCCTCATGGAGCAGTTCCATGCACGCACATCCGCAGAGCCGGCCTCGACACTCGGGAAACGCAAGGCGGACGCAGACGCGGTAGAGGGTGAGCCAGCGAAGCGTGCACGCGTATGGACGGTGCCGCAGTACCAGACGGCGGACCTGTTCTACGATGCGCTCGCGAAGGCGATGCGGCGGGCGGAGCGGAAGGGGCGGCTGCTGCAGTTCAGCGGTGGGTACGCGGTGATCAAGCGGCCTGGCGTCCAGTTGGGCAGCCTGCGGGGACCGGTAGAGGAGAAGATCCAGGAGCTCGGGTTGCCGTAAGTGATTTATGCATGAAGTTGCGTCTGGTCGACTGATGCGTTTTGTTCACTTGTAGCATTGATCATTGCATCAGTTCGGCGCGCCATATAGGCTCCGTTGAGCCTGGCTGTGGCCACCATTGCACCGAATTCATCGCGAAATATCAGTGCGGGTGTGGTGGCCAACCTACGAATTCAGCTAAGCATTCGGGGCACGACTCTGGGCGGGGTATGTGTGGTGGAGTAGTTAAGATGACCATGAAGCTGGAGCTCGAGAAACAACACATTGGCATTTTTGGACAGAGTATTGTAGTGGAGGTGTCGCACGAGTAGATGGCTCTGACACCCGAGTCTGCATCTTCCCCAAGTAAGCATAATATTAGGCCGGCCAACTGTTGTTTTCGCCATCCGAATAAGGTACAACACAGAGAAAACCCCTTTTCCTGATAAGCTAGCTAAGACAGCTATATCATGAACCCTCTCGCGCCTCGACAATGACATCCCGGAGCCTCATTACTGCCTGTTCGACTTCATCCTCCGCCAGCAAGCTGAATGCTGCACGCACATACGCGGTCTTGCGCCCATACGCGGTCTTGCGCCCTCTGGGCAGGAACACTGTCCCCGGCAAGGCCAGCACACCGCGCTCATACGCCTTCGTGCGGATAATGCTCTCCAAGTCTCCCTCGGCATCGGTGTCTTCGCTCAACAACAGCTTGAACCTGCCCGCGCATTTCTCAGCCTGCGCTCCTGCAGGTACAGTGTACGACGCACCAGATCGCGATCAGGTTCGTGTGCTCGGTGGCGTACATCTTCGTGTGCAAGCGTGAGAACGCGGGGAGCGGGGCGAGCGCGACGAGATCATCGAGGGCGTCAACGATAGGCGCACGGACCGGGTCGCGCAGTTGTGTTGCGCGATTCTGTGCATCGGTACGATGCCAGACATGATTCTCGTGGAGGGTAGTGGTTCGTCGCCTGGCCGCAGCAGTTCAGGGATCACAAAATATCAGTAGACAGCATGGATAATGGCGAGCTTGTACTCACCTTCCCGTTGTTTAAATAAACATATGCAGGTCGATGAATGGATTGAGCACGAATGTCGTGGCTGTTTCATAGACATTGCGCATGGTGAGGTTCGAACTGATCTCAGCGGTGCATTTGGGCACCAGGTGGCATGGGCGGACCAGATCGTCGAGATGCACGATTGCAACATTGCGTCGACGATGACGGGTGGACCGGCTGATGTGGTACATATTCGTCAGGGCATCTGGCTGGCGAAATTCCGTGACCATTCAACATAAGCTAGTGGCCGCGTGTATGGACCGAATTGGCAAGGAAGCCGGAAAATGGCGCGGACTTGCGCGACTCGTAAACTTGCGCAAAATATAAATATATGCTTAATGGAAACGAAGCTCTAATCATACCTTGGAGACCACTTGCGTCCCGCCGAGGAGGGTCCGTGCAGATAAGAGCCATGTCGAAATGGGCAGGAGAGGGGGCTTTGCGACTGGAAGGGGAGGGTACAGTGGCTGGTGTCGATCGGATAGTACGCCGCATTCGGGATGCAGCATCACTAACGCGAGCATCTGGCGGGTGGTACACCACGACTTGGTTGTACACGTCAAATCGATCCTGGCGATTCGACTGGATTGGACTGTGAGGCACGTACTCGGCAAGGAATGTTGCCAGTGCTGGAATGAAATCGACTGCACCATAAGCTGTCTCCAGACGGCCTACGGGTGTGTCCGGGAATGGACATGTCTTCGCAAGATGATGGCGAAGTACCGGTGTCGCGGGGAGATCTGTGCCGTGTTCGTCTTCATCTTCGGAGTCAGAATGAGTAGTCACCCGGGAATCGCAGGGACGTCATGAGAGTTGTTAGGTGTGAGCGACGCAGTTCGATCCCATCTACTTCCATCCCTCCGTGTTTACTCGACTCTCTCTCAACTCTCTACGATATAGCAAATTTGAGGTAGTGTCACCCGGAAAAACACTTGCATCATTCTTACTGTGTACGACAGCCGTCGATACTTCCTTGGCCGAGTGACTGTACGGGTGAATTGGGCGCATTTGGTTCAGTACATCGCGGTTCATTGTGAGTGAGCAATTAAATTTGACCAATCGGAACTGACCGGAATCTTCAAGGACTGTTCCATCAAAACACACACTTACAACGTCGATCACGAACCTCCGCCCTCTGGAGTCTGGTGCGTTTCTCCTCACACTGTCATGTCTGGCAACATCTCTGAACTGGACACCGTGCAGGTTATCCCAGTCGCTCCGGAAACACCTCCAGAATCCTCCCCGAAACAGCAAGGATTCTGGAGGTGTTTCCGGAGCGACTGGGATAACCTGCACGGTGTCCAGTTCAGAGATGTTGCCAGACATGACAGTGTGAGGAGAAACGCACCAGACTCCAGAGGGCGGAGGTTCGTGATCGACGTTGTAAGTGTGTGTTTTGATGGAATGGTCCTAGTTATATGCGAGGTGCCGTATAGTGCATACGGCGGCTATCATTCCGCCACATGGTTCTCTTGATCTGCCCCTTCCTCCGCCCTTCCGACCACCTCGAAATCACCTTTGACATCGAATCTTGCGGAACCATGTGTCCGAAGTCACCATCTTCCGTTGTCGTTGCTCGGGGAGCAAGATGATCGGACCACTTTTGAAAGTAAGTATTTCACCCCGTTCTCCACAACCACACATGGTTCCCCCTCGATTTGCATGCAGTCTCTGCATATGGGCTTCCTCTCGAGGATCCCCAATTTTTTCGGGGGAACCATGTGTCGTTGTGGAGAACGGGGCCAAACATCGTCGGCGGCCGCCAGTCAGGCGGCGATCTCAGCCACCGCCACTCTCAGGCTGCTCTCTACACTCACTCTCCTCTTGTCCCTCGCGCCCAACCTCACACATGACAGTATCGCCTCGAACGGCGCAGGCCCGCTGTTCAACTTGGAGCCTCCAACGAGGCTGAGGAGTCGAGAGGCGCCGCAAAGAGAGCGCATACAATGGTATGTTGCCCTCCTCGCCTCGCCGTACTGACCCAACGCGCTGCATCCAGTAGCGCGTTCAACGTCTGCATCCTCTGCGATGCGGATGCCTAAGGGAGATGGGGGTTGTACTTCCCATCTCCCTCACAGTCTACTTAGGCCGGCCTCTCTGCCCTCGCGGACTCTATCCATACCCGCTCGTGCCTGCGTGTCCGCACAGCCTCAGCGCTGTCAGGACGGTTATGCGTATGCACTTGCTGCATACATTCTTCGCATATGCCTGGCCCATCCACCATGTCCCATCACTTCTGCGCTCGCATGCGCTTGCTCAGTGTGCGGCGCAATGTGCGCATGCATCCTCCAGATCTCGTCAAGACCGCCGAGGGTGGGCCGTGCTTCCACACGGTCCTGTAGCGTCGGCAGCGAGATTTTCCCCAAGCATAAGCATAGAACGAGCGGGAACACATCGCGCCGCCAATGCTCAAGTTATCCCCACGCTACTCAGACAACTACCAAAAGCACACGGACCACCGTCGTCCCTGAGCGCACTTTCCTGTTCATCAGCACATCGACATTATCTTCCGCAACTTCGATGCTGTTCGACGCAAAGGAGAATGACCTCGTTTCAAGGCCAGGCAAGGATCGGTTCAAAAACTTGACAGATCTGAAATGAGGCGAGTTTGAGTTTGGGGACCTGGATGCTCGAGGGATGATGCGTGGGTCGACATCACTCATCGCAAACAGCGGCTGACACATGGGCAGACAGGACGCGGAACTATGTGGCGCTATATATAAAGGTGAATGTGCGACCATGGCGTGCAGCCAATCATGACGGATGGCACGCCCCTCCGCTCGCTACACCTCAACCTGGCCTACATCGAGGAGCCCACCCTCAACTTCATCGACAGTACGCCCGCCGCTCTGCACGGCCGCCCAACAATCTGACTGACGGGGCGCGCAACGAATATCGGTGTGCAGCCGTTTATATATGGTGAGTACCTCAATGCCGTGCTCGCGATGCGGAGCACGTTCGGGATCGCGACGGGCACGGGCGGTCCTTTCAGCTCCTCGGGGCTGAGCACGCAGTGGCAGATGGTACATCGGTGAGCGACGGCGCGTCTCGTCGGCCTGTCTGAGAGACTAGCATAGGGCGAGTTGACGAGCAGCCATGGCTGTTCATCAAGTATCAAGTATCATCATTGTAGGCATGTAATTAACATCAAGTAGCCGCAATGGATTCTTTTCTCCAGAACAAGCATTATACGACTTGGAGTATACATCAAGTGTCTCCCCCGGTCGGGGTGGCGTTGATTACAGAGCGCCCAAGATGTGTTGGCTCTCCCCCATCTCACAGCGCCTGCCAGCCCGTCCGGTTTGCCTTCGAAAGCTGCTAATTATAACTCACCATGTATTTCTTCCGACACCAAGAACCTCAGGCTAACGACCTCGACACTGACAGTGGTCCTCCGCGGCCGGTGCATATTTCTTCGTGCGCTCATCTTATCTGCTCTATTCGATTGGCGTCCGGGCTCTCTTCCTTCACGCCACTGGCCATCTTCCACGTCCACCGAAGTGGTTGATACACTTAACGAGGAAGCTGGAGGACTAGTGGGGAAGATGGAGAAGTCACAACAAGCGGCTGCTTGTTGGGTACTCAGTGCATATCTCCTCCTGTCCCGGTCTTGCACACTATTAATGTCGATCATCCACTAAGTAGACGGTCTCATTTTTAGATCCTACATGCTTCCTCCCTTGTGGGCGGCCCGTTCAATTCACGACTGCCGCTTCTGTGGACTCGAAGCCTCGCGACCTAACCTCCCAGCCATTGCGCCCACCGTCTCTGGTGCTCAAAAAACACATTCGGGGGCAGAACACTTGACGGGCAGTAGTGCGCTGCTCGTCGGGTCTTGAGGTACGTACTCCGTTTTGCCTCTTGCCTTCCACGCTCACGGCGACGTCCACGACATGGATGGTCGCATTTTGCAGCTCCGGCGTGTATCAAGGGCATCCTTCTCGATGCGGACACCTGAGGGAGATGGATGTTGTACTTCCCATCTCCTTTGCGGCCTGCCTGTCCCGGCCCATCTGCCCTCGCAGAACCTCATCCCTCACCCGGCTCCTTTCATATGCCGTGCACAAGTCCGCACAGCCTCAGCGCTGTAGCGCTGGTCGCACGCACGCATCTGGCTGGTCGCTGGCTGCTCACCTGCCGTTCCATCCCGTTCTGCCACCGCCATCCTCGCATTCGCGTTCGCATGCGGCGGCTTTCCGCGCCCAAGCCTGAGCCTCAGCAGCCTCACGTTCACATGTGCAGGCTGTTCTGCATTCCACCCCCCCCCCTCACTCGACTGCGCCATGCATCTAACCACATTCGGCGTGAATCATTCTCAAGAGCCCATCTCCGCACACATGAACACGGCCCCCCCTCGCATGGTGCAATCTCCATCGTGGCCCAGCAATATCTACACGCGCACGCCCGTTCCACCTCTATTTCCACGCGCGTTCATGCCCACACGGCACTATTGTGTTTGCGAGGTGGAACTGCTCGCATACAGTCGAACGGTGCGGTTGTACAACATCGTTCGGCCCCATTCCAGCCACGCGGCTCTCACTCTGTATGAACGCTGCCGGCTTTGCGCGGCACACTTATCCTCCCGGCACTTCCTCCTCCTACAGCATCTAACGCACTCGCATTCAGCCTCGTACCAGCTCTATGACCTCCGCGTAGAGGTCATCTGTCCTCCAAACCAGCGCATCATGTGTGGGGCAAAGGAGGGTGACTATTTCACCCTCGAGGGGGAGACGCTGCGGCTACCGCCCGGCCAGGGCATTTCGATCTATTCGTTGGGTGCGTCTCGTGCTGCGACCCTGCGTGCTTGTATACTTCGTTGCTGACGGTGCAGACACGTTTTACAGGCTCGGTCCTCCCTCTCCTTGCGGCGAAGCAGCGCGTCACGTCCCCGAATGACTGGATGTCCACGGACGCGGAGATCGCATGTCCCGACCCGCACTGCAAGAGCCGGCTGCGCATCGTCCGCACGAGCGTGCGGACGTTCAGGCACGGCGATGTGACGGTCGTACCACTGCCTGCGAGAACGTCCGATGTGGAGAAGACATACACAGAACGGTCGCCCGCGCTGCCGCAGACAGACGCATCCAATCTGCCAGAACGTGACGATGCAGCGGTATGAGGCTCAATTACTCCCTGTACCTGATTATTCTATTGCGGAAGAGTAAGTGGAATGTCGATAGAGCGCTGGATCGTGCTCATCTTCTCAAAAGGTGTAACGATCAACGATGTTTTAGTGTACTGCACGTATTTTATTGTTCAGCTACCTGTTTACGAAGAGCTCATCGTGTGGACAACTTCCAGATAACACTACCTGATGGCTGGGGCAGACCTCGCAATCTCCGTCGCACTTTGTGCAGCGGGTTTCCGCCATGCGTTCACTTTGAAGTTCGTGCGCGGGTGGTCAAGACGCGCGAGCAAATAGCAAGTCACCTGCGTCCGAAGACACAATTTGACTGAGGTGCCGCAACTGGTACAGACCAAGGCAAGTCCTTGCGAGATGAATAGTACAATCTACCAACGATCATGAAGCAGCATTCAACAAAGCGAGTTGACAGATCTACAAAATTATGCAACGTAGGCGAACGTGTCCCGGGTCCCCTCTACCCGCTCGATGTACTCTTTCTCCAGCAAATGATCGATCGCCTGCATTTCCAAGTCCAATGATATGAGCATAACGGCATACGGACAGCGTAGAGCAAGCGCACCTTCTTGATATCCGCAATCTTGGGCGTGAACCGCTGTGTGATCTGGGAGATGACCTCCTGGATCAGTTGCTGGTTCTTCATCGTCTTTCGCGCCTTCATGATCCTACATGGCAAGATGAGTCACCGTTCGTAGAGCCAGCAGTGACACAACGTACCGCACAATCGTGGCTTGGATGACGTATTTGCGGTCCTCATCAACGATCTTCAACACATCTGTCGTCTCGGCCTTCTGCTCAGCTTTGATCGGCGTGTTGAGGTTGATGCGGATCTTCTTGGACTTGAAGCCTGGCAACCTGTTAGCAACTTGCCGGAGCCAAGTATCCAAAGACATACTGGGATTCAAGTCGTATTGCTCCGCCTCCTCGTTGATCAGGATCTTCGCCTTCACTAGCACCGCGAGTACCTGCTTCAAGATGTCCTTGCTGATTGCAGTCGCAGAGACAAGCTCGTCAAGGGAGAGCGTGTCATTGTTGTTGTACTGCAGTAACACGGCCATCTGCCACGAGCTCGTCATGAGGATGTACTTTTGGTTCAGGTAGTTCGTGCGCAGCTCGTTCTTCGAGTAGTTCCACAGCCACGTCAACTTCCGCCCCGAGTGCTTCTGCTGGTAGTATTTCTGGAACCGCTCGTATGTCGGCAGGATGTCCGCCGGGATCACAAAGTCGTTCGCGGGCGGGTTCAGCGGCCAGAAGTTGGTGCCCAGAACCATGATGCTGAACGTGATGTCCATGTCGTCGGGTTCTGCTGCATCCGCTCCTTGAACTGATCCGTGAGATCCTTGCTAAGGCTCATGTCTGTGGTGCATAGTGAGAACGAGTGGTAGATGACGAATAGGTGAACCGACCAGTGAACATGCGCTGCAGCTTGTTGGTGTATTCGAAACCGCACGCCTCCTTCAACTTCGAGATCATGCTGGCTTCAGCCGTCTGAGGCCGAGACGCCGTGGATGAGACGCTTTGATAGTTTCGTCGTGTAATACGTCTGGAACACGTCCTTGTCGTCGATGTATTTGAACAGGACCATCTGAAAGACAACTCAGGATCATGACGGCAGCTTTGCACCAGACCATACACACCACTTTGTTCAGCGCACCCTCCAGATCCTCCTCCTCCGCCATCTTGTTCGTCTTGCGCAGAAGCGCATCCGCGTGCTTCGCCAGCAGCTCCGGCGACTTTGTCGTCGACGTGCCCGTGGCAGCGTTGCGGTTGACAAACTCGCGGCACGCCTTGTCCAAGCTTGCGACAAACCGCCTCGCCGCGGAAACTCCTCGTGACCGTCTCCGAGTTCTTCTGGTGGACCTCGAGCAGCGCGTCGACATACGCCTTGGGATCAAGCGTGTCCGCACCCGAGCCGTCCTCGCCAACGAGCTTCGAGACTGCCGACAGGCCAGCGCGTTGACGTGCTCCTCGAACTTCTTGCGGAGCGGCTCGAGGCCCTCGGGATGCGCGCGAGGAGCGCATACATGCGCTGAAGGTCCTCGTCCTTGTCATAGTCGAGCAGGTTCTGGAAGCTCTCCCACATGAGCTCCGAGTGCTCGCGGATGAGCACCGCTTCGCACTTGCTGACGAGCGCCTTGCGCGTGTTGGTGTTCAGGTACCGCTCGACGCGGTCCTCCTCCTCGCGCAGACGCCTCGGCCTTCTTCAGGTAGTCCGCAACACTGTTTTC
>JABYQE010000168.1:0-57360 GCA_022376435.1 Amylocystis lapponica
AATATGAAACATGGCGAAGCCATGTTCCAAAAAGAAACAATACGAAACATGGCGAAGCCATGTTTCAAAAAGACACAATACAAAAACGAAAATGGCGAAGCCATTACACCCCCGTGGCGAAGCCACGGGTAAAAAGCCTAGTCTATAAGGAGTGGGACAACTGTTGCATGGCGTCCACGTGCGAAGCACGTTCCGGCCACGTGTAGCACGTGGAGCGCACGCCAACCACGTTCACCACATGGCTCGGCTGCTCCCTCGGCTATTCCCCGGGCTTGCTGGCAATATTAATCCCGGGCCATGTCCTCCCACAATTTCCAGTGAGTTCCATGGCTCTTTCTGCCTTTCCCACCTCACCTGTTCTTCTTAGACCTCAGCCATCAAGTTCTCTGTGAGTGAATCCACCAAAACTGTCCATCTGCTGACCCTCTTTCAGGCCTGGCAGAACAGACTGGAGTGCTCATGTCCAGCAGGCCATGCAGCAGCGCCAGGCTGCCCGACAGGCAACTCGGGCCACACACAGCCCATATTTTGAACGGCAGGATTTTGCACGAGAAGAAGAACTGTTCGCCTTGACACGTGCTTCTCGCCAGCGGACCCTGCAGATCAAGCGTGAGATGGAGGAGAGTGCCTTCGAACATGCCAAGAAAATGAAGAAAATGCAGAAGGAAAGGGAGCAGAGAGAGGAGGAGCATCAGCACAAGATGCACATGATGCGCTTGAGGGCTGACAGGCAGAAGGAGCTGGCTGTGAAGAGGGCGGAGAAAGCATACAGGAACAAGTGCAGAGATCCTGAGGATATTCAGGAGAATGCACGGGCTGCACGGGCGCAGAAGCAGAAGGAGAAGTGGGATGTGTGGTATGAGGATTTGAAGACAGAGATGGTTAAATTGCGCAATGGTACAAACTAATCAATGTCTGCTGAGATAATTTCTGGATTGGCCACGGGAAAATCATAGATTCTTTTTGACTTGAACTGAAGTAATGTAAAGTTCCACGCATGGCAAAGCCATGCAATACAGTGTGAAGTATAGTCACAAGAAACAACATAGCCACGGGAAAAATTGTAGTCATGAAAAAAAAGTAGTCATGGGAAACTGCATATTCACAGGAAACAAAACAATCACGGGAAACAACACAATCACAGGAAACAACACAGTCACAGGAAACTACATAGCCACGGGAAATAACATAGTCACAGGAAAAACAATAATCTGTTGTATATGTAAAATTTGATAAATCTCAAAGACAATGCATGGCGAAGCCATGCACACATTATTAACAATGAAATTCATGGCGAAGCCATGTCCGAATAGCATTCCGTGGCGAAGCCACGGGTAAAAAAGCCTAGTCTATAAGGAATGGGACGGCTGTTGCATGGCGTCCACGTGCGAAGCACGTTCCGGCCACGTGTAGCACGTGGAGCGCACGCCAACCACGTTCGCCACATGGCTCGGCTGCTCTCTCCCCGGCTGCTCTGGCTCGGCTGCTCCCTCGGCTATTCCCCGGGCTTGCTGGCAATATTCCCGGGCCATTGCTGGCAGCATCCCCGGGCCATGTCCTCCCACAATTTCCAGTGAGTTCCATTGCTCTTTCAGGCTTTCCCACCTCACCTGTTCTTCTTAGACCTCAGCCATCAAGTTCTCTGTGAGTGAATCCACCAAAACTGTTCATCTGCTGACCCTCTTTCAGGCCTGGCAGAACAGACTGGAGTGCTCATGTCCAGCAGGCCATGCAGCAGCGCCAGGCTGCCCGACAGGCAACTCGGGCCACACACAGCCCATATTTTGAACGGCAGGATTTTGCACGGGAAGAAGAACTGTTCGCCTCGACACGTGCTTCTCGCCAGCGGACCCTGCAGATCAAGCGTGAGATGGAGGAGAGTGCCTTCGAACACGCCAAGAAAATGAAGAAAATGCAGAAGGAAAGGGAGCAGAGGGAGGAGGAGCATCAGCACAAGATGCACATGATGCGCTTGAGGGCTGACAGGCAGAAGGAGCTGGCCGTGAAGAGGGCGGAGAAAGCTTACAGGAACAAGTGCAGAGATCCTGAGGATATTCAGGAGAATGCACGGGCTGCATGGGCGCAGAAGCAGAAGGAGAAGTGGGATGTGTGGTATGAGGATTTGAAGACAGAGATGGTTAAATTGCGCAACGGTACAAACTAATCAATGTCTGCTGAGATAATTTCTGGATTGGCCACGGGAAAATCATAGATTCTTTTTGACTTGAACTGAAGTAATGTAAAGTTCCACACCAATGCATGGCGAAGCCATGCAATACAACATAGCCACAGGAAAAAACATAGTCATGGAAAAAAGTAGTCACAGAAAACAACACAGTCTCATAAAACTACATGGCCACAGGAAACAACACAGTTTTGGAAAACTAGATAACCACGGGAAACAACATTGTTACAGGAAACAAAACAATCACGGGAAACAACACAGTCACTGGAAAAACAATAATCTGTTGTATTTGTAAAATTTGATAAATCTCAAAGACAATGCATGGCGAAGCCATGCCCTCATTATCAATGATGAAAATCATGGCGAAGCCATGTTTAATAGCCTTCCGTGGCGAAGCCACGGGTAAAAAAGCCTAGTGAAAAGTGAAGAGCAAGCCGTCACGTGCAGTGCTAGTTGGGACTTTGAAACTCTTCCGGCTCTATCTTTTTGGTTGAGGACATCGTTATTCACACCGTAATACCGCGCAACTACGGCCCTCACAAGTCTCAATATCAAGCAATGCCCTCAGTGCGAAAGCACAAAAATGCAGAGCCGTCCACGTCGACTGCGTCCAGCTCGCGCACCCACCCGACCAATTCCAGTTCCAGACCCACACACAAGAAGCCCACTCATAAGCAACGCAACCCATCTCAGGACGACGCAGGATCACTTGTCGTTCCGGGCGTACAGAAGCTGAAGGCGGCGTTGCGTCAGACACGCCGACTCCTCGCCAAGGTGCGTCCTTGAACCGATGTACTGTTACTAATGCATATTTGGGCCTGACTCGGGGCGAGCAATGCAGGACAACCTCGCCGCGGATGTGCGCAGGGTGACAGAGCGCCGCGAGCGTGCGCTTGAGGCGGACCTCGCGCAGGCCGAGCAGGCGCGCACGGAGCGTGCAATGGCGGCACGGTACCACATGGTCAAGTTCTTCGGTGCGCTCGCGTCCGTTCTGCGTGGATGTGCTGTGCGGCGCTGACTGCGTCGTCTGTCGTTCCTCCATTGGCTCTGCATATTCCGTAGAGCGTCAGAAGGTGATGCGCAGGCTCCAGCAAACAAAACGGCAGCTCGCACAGGCCGGCTCAGACAACAAGGCACGGCGCACGCTCGAAGAACGCCTCGCCGCTTTGCGCATCGATCTTAACTACATCATTGTGTGTTCTGTACCCCCGTCGGCCCTAATTTATACTCATGTGTGCCTGTCTAATTATGGCAGCACTATCCGAAGACAAAAAAGTACATCTCCCTCTTCCCACCGGAGGCACGCCGCGGCGCGGCTTCCAACCCAGAACTTGCCAAGGAAGACGCGGGCTCGGGAACCGCGGCGGAACGCGAGGCACTACGTCTGCAGATCCGGGAGCGCATGTTCAGTGGAGAACTGAGTGCGGAGCCGGAGCTGGATACGTCTAGGCAAAAAGGGTCCGGGAGGGGTATGGGTGCGATGGACGAGGCCAGAGGGAAAACGAAGGACGATAAGAAGGTGAGGTCTATGAGTGCAAAGGTGTTGAGCGACGACGCGTTCTTTGGGGACGATAATGACGACGAGGTTGACGAGGGCGGCGGCCAGGCGGACGGAGACGACGGCGATGATAACGAAGAGTCCGAGGCTTCAGACGGAGATGACGATGATGTTAACATGGACGACTGATTGTCCCCCACATGTACTTCATACTAGAACGAACAATCTCTGTGCTTTGCGTCGGTCCCCTGTCGAATGGAAGAAAAGCTGCCTTCGAACGTTGAGTACTTTCTCCATTTTGTTTTGTTGACGTTGACGGTGAACATCCGACATTGGTTACCTCCGTTTCGTTCCTCGCCGTGTTTTCCTGCTTACCGTCAACCTACAGGAATCATTGACCTATTCCGAAAAACCAGTTCCGTCAATAGAACACTGTCAGCACAGCGTAAAGAAAGTGGGAGGTGCCGAAGAGAACGCGCTGGGCGCAGCGGGCAACAACCAAAACAGCAAATACGTACTGAGCGGCCACAATATATTCAGCGGTCTCCATCAACCAAATCCGCGCAGGTCTGATACATGTATCGCAAATTGTATATGCCAGGCGCGTTCCCTGGCCTGTTCTACCTGGTGCAGATGCAGCAACACTTACCTATCCTTGTCTCGTTGCAGGCACAATTAAATGGGTGCACACCGTGCAAAAAGCTCGTGTCTTTTTGAGGTGAAGCCGCTTCTACGCCGTCCGTCCCGGATAGCTTGCTGATACTGTTTGAACGTGCGGTATGTCCGACAGATCCAGCTTGACATCGGCAGGTCTCTATGGTAACACACGCAGCCCTGCTCACGTTGCCAACCAAGTGAGAACCCTTGCTCATTTTCACCTTGCAGTTACTAGCTAATACATGCGTGCCGACCAGATGTTGCACCCACGAATACCTCAGAAATTCCTGGAGGAACGTGCCGAAACCAATGAGGAGTAAAGTTCCTCGCCGGCGGGGAGGGTGCAGGCTCTGGTTTGCCGGAAAGGTCCGGTAGAGTTGCTTGATCTTGTATCTTAGACTGATCTGATGAGTCAGGTGCCTGATCGATTCGCCTGTGGCCCGATCCCCGCTGCACACTCCGCGGTCGTGGCATTAAATATTCCATCAGCCGGCTGTTGGTCGTCCATGAATAATCTCGGCGTAAGTACGTCCACGCATGATTTATTTATTGCTGCTGATTTCGCCGCATCTAATTATATCAAGACCTGCACGCCATGTCAATACTTCGAACGAGCCTCTACGCGCGGGGGTATTCCGGGAAGGGATCAAGTACATAAACACCCGTGGTAAGCCCGCCGAATGCCGAGTCTAAATCGCATGATGGGTCTTGCAACAATCGTCGCAATCTCCGGTGCTCCATGGCGCTCGGCAGCCACGAGGGTTACAATATTAGGATTGGCTGGGCCATCGTTTGGCGCCCCTCGATGGGCAACCGGAACTGGCCCTGACCACGTTACGACCACGATGCTCCGGCTTGGTTGTTTAATACGTCTACCCTTCCGAATGTCCAATGGTAATTCACGAAGCACATCGGGGGCCCTTCCTCCCGGAGGATCGCGTTTCTGCACAACACGAGCGGCCAACTGCATTATCCGCTATTCTTCTTTGAGCGCGTCCCCGCAGCGTATATAACTTGTATGCGACGGACGCCGCACTCTTTTCATTCATTCCTCTGTATAGAGCTCTGCCTCCGACGCTTTCCTAGCACTGATCTGCTGCGCGGTGCGGATGGATGAGACGGGTCAGTGGTGCGCCGATTGCGATAATCTCTCGGCGTATCTGCGCATCGCCTCATTGGCAGTCGCTGGGTACGAGTGAGTATACTGGTCGTCCGCTCGGGAGTTGTTTGTTTCTGATATTGTCTGTTTTACAGCTGGTTATGTACAATCCCAGTAGAGTTTGAGATCTACGGCGAACAGGTTTCATTTTTTCACATGGGGTTCGTGGTGGTCCTACTAGATGGCGATCAGTTTAGCTACTGACCTGGTGGACGCGAGCTAGCCGTGCCTGCGTTCTCTTTGCCCTCATTCGGTGTGTGTTAGCTGCTTACTCCAGGTTTCGCTCTGTTCATCATCCGCGCCGCATGCAGTTATTTCAGCATCGTCACTCTACTGTCAAATAATATCGGCTTCTTTGCAACGAACATGCCAGCGGCAGCCTGCGCTCGCTTCATATTTTTCGCGCCGGTCATGAAATGTCGGCGGACCAACCTTTTAATCTGGTAACGCTGTTCATTTTTCTTGACCTGCAGGTGCACAGATGGCCGTCGCGCACATAATCCTGTTTGTGCGGACCTGGGCAATCAGCGGGCGGGTCAAGTGGGTCTTCTGGATCCTGCTGCTGCTGCTTGTCTCATGTGTCACGGTGAGGACTTCTGCTCAGCTATACCACCCTTTTCCGCTCAGTGCAATCTTTTGACAGTTAGAACTTTGGTCTAGTATATACAAGCGCATCCGTGAGTGGACCTCATTATCAAGGCCAAATATAAGCTTCACCTGCCATCCAGCTACACAGTCCCCCAGCGGCAATTGCGCATCGGGAAATGCGCCGGGATATAAGGTCTCGTTCGTATTCTACGTGGCTGCAATGGTGTTCGACACTGCGTGCCTAGTCATCGCGACGATGTACCTTTGGATGCAGTCCTTCACCAGGGGCGGCATGCACGGCCTCGCCCGGGTCCTATTCAACGAGGGGCTATTGTACTTCGTCGTCCTTCACGGTACCGTCTCCCCCGCCACGCCGCTTTCCTTGCACTGATCCAAACTGCGACAGCGGCGAACATGCTCAATTTGATCGTATGGCTCCGCGCATGGACGGTCCAGGAGCAGTCTGCAGCGTGAGCGCCCTTCCGTCGCAGCCCTTTCCGCGCTCACGTGTATGCAGCTCTTCCCTCGGGTACTCGCTTACCTGGATCATGGCACAGCGCATCCTCATCCAGCTGCACCAGCTGCGCGGAGCTACCTCAGGCTCGCTCTCCGGCCTTGGCGAGGTGTCGAACAGACACACGCTCCAGCAGCTCACGTTCCAGACGGGCTCGCACACGTTGAGGCGCAAGGCCTCCGCGGAGGCGAGCGGCATCGAGCTGAGCGGCGTGCACCTTTCGGCACACGTCTCAGAGCCTCGCGAGCCTGCGGGCGGGCTCAATCCAGACGTCGAGCAGGACAAGAAGGACAGCCAGGAGAGCGGGGGCTTGACCGAGGTCCAGAGAGTGCGTGTGGAGCTTCGAGGTTGAGTGTGTTTGGCTGTGTGTTGTATCTCCCTACTGCTGTATCGTTGCATAATCCGATACCCATATAATGCCTGTGCATAACGGTGAGCGCGTCCGACGCCTAGTCTGGTCGCATGGCCCGCAGACTCGCAGGGCACACATTTTCAGGCAACCCAATCCGTCCGGAAATTATTGTACAAGCCGTTGCCCCCAACTGTATCCGCTTTTGCTATCCAAGAGAGACATGTCAGACATGTTACGCTGTCAATATCGCATTGGCTGCGCGGATGAGTTCGGCCTCCTTCTCGTCTGCACCGGCTGGTATCTCGGACGGTTCCATGCCAACCACCCGACGGCCCTCGAGAGACTGCACATCGTCAGGGGTAGCCCGCCCAGAAAACAGCGCTTCACCTTCTCCGCCAGGGTAGTCGCTGCGGAGACCTGTCACCGAAGTCTCGATAAAATGGTGTTCAGCATGCTCACGAGGGGGGAAGGCCGTGCGTGAACGTCGTGTACTGGTTCTTGAGATACGTCGCACTGTGCACCACGCACAAGACGTCAGATGCCGGTTGCCACTGCCCGACCCGGAAAACCTCACTTGTACTCCGTCAACGGGATAGCAGCAGTGTACAGCACGGACGAGTCTCCCGGTCCATTGTGCTCGCTCTCGACGGCGTGCACCAGATCGCAATGCCCTGTCGGCCCATCAGCTCCCATCTCGAGCCGTGCGCAGGTGACGCACAGTAGACCTGGTCACCAGGTACGACGCGCGGGATGGAGGTCATCGTCCGGTCCAGCATCAGGTGCGGGTGTGTCTCTGCGCTGAGCTCTTGTGTCTTGCCGGGGACGCTGCCGGGGAACGCCGTGCTGTCCAAATCGAGCTCCCAGTCTTCGGCCCGCAAGGAGGACGTGCCCGCACGCGGGCGGAAGAATGGGCGCAGCAGGATGTATGCGGTGGCAAGGTGCAGGAACGGCAGTACACGGAGCGTTCCCTCGCCCGGGCCAGTGTGCGAGAGCGACGTCCACCCTTGCCACGGACGGAAAACAGAGCACTGGGTGCTGGGTTGTCGTGATTAACGGTGTGCGGTCAGAAACGCGACGACCCGTGCATCGGAAGAAAAACACGATGGTGGAGACTCACGGAGCATTGTAGATGTTGTGCTTTGCGTGCAGGCGGGGCGTGACGTCGAACGGATCATGTGCGCGCCAACTTTCACTACTGGTGCCCATCGGAAATATCTCCCCAAAACAGGCCCTAAAAACAGGGTCCTCCCACTGCTCTAGGCTGCCTCCGTCGTGGTGCGGGCCGAGCGAGAATGTGCATGGACCAGGGGGGCGGATACGCAGGCGATCGAAGTATGAGATTGGCGTACTTAGGCTAACTGAGTTGTGGTAATCTTGGACAGGGGATGCGTGCCAAAGCGAAAGCATTGCGCGCTGCGTTGCAATGAGCGCAGGATGTGTGCGCGCACGCATCTGGCCGACGGAGTTGTAGATCTCGTAGAATATGATGTTTTCTGGCGGTCCCCCTGGATATACTGATAATCAGCGAAGACTTGTAAATGAATAGACGCCAAGCATGCCCTTGACTTGTCCTCGATTGAGTGCAATATAGTCTTTGATGGACTGCTTCCATGAGAGAGCTTCCTGTAGAAATATACGTGCGTTTAGAGCTTGATCAGCGAGGATGGGTGTTGCGCTGAACACAATGAACAACTTGCCTGTTCAGGTACACCACCCTGTATGATGAGCAGGCCCCTCTTCTTGACGTCTCTCACCTGCTCCTCTGTGAGACCGCGAACAATGTCGGAATATGGAACGCGCGGAATGAGCTAGATTTACAACAACCCAATGTGACACGCGCAAACCACAGTATGTGTAATCGCGGACGTACATCTGCGCCTTTCTCCACAACCTCCTCCACGGCGGGCTCGAGCTCACGCAGAAGCTCGTGCCAAGTCTCCACCATCCGCTTCGAGTCGGTGCAAATCTGCTTCTTCAGATCGGAAAACCGTGGAGGCAGGGGTGCCTGCTCGCCAGAGAATGTGCCAAACACACTCATGATCGTCCCCTCCTGCCTCTCACCCTCGAGCATCTTCCCAGGTCTGGCCCCATCAAGAACAAGATTGGACGTCGAGTACGGGCGGAGAGAGACAAGAGGTCTCGTAATTCTTGGGAGGGACGAACGCATGGATGGCGACACCGGATAAGACGCTCGAGGATGGGTGTACAACAAAAGGTTGTAACGGTATGTATGGCTGCTTTAATCGAGCCACCGGACCGAGCCCGGGCCCTCGAATACATGGGATGGACTGACCAAGACCAATGCTGCAGATAATGTCGACTTCTGTGATCGCCGTGCAAGAAGTGGGGGACTCACTTTCAAGATAAGGTGTTCGATGGGACTAGCCCGGCCGGATTGGCGGCTCATTGTTAAGCCTATCGAGGAGCATATCCTTAGAGTCATGCAAGCATTGACATCAGCATGAGTACGGTTCAAAGTGGGCCATCTCTCGAATGCTTCCGACGCGATGCCACGCCGAAGGATGAAACGATAACTAGAAAACGCGAACACGTGATCCACATGAAATGAGCATATGTTCACTGTTGATTCAGCGGAGCGAGATTCATGCTGGGACTTGAAACGGGAATGACGATGAACTCTGAGTTTGCCAGGACTGACCATAGAAATTGTGATACGCACTGGAAGCATGCCTCTGAAACTCATGCAATATTCATATGAGCTATGCAACGACAGATGGCTTCTTACCTCGATAAAAGGGCGTGCTCTCCGCGACCATGGCCATCAGGGCTTTGGAATTCCTCGAGCTCGATTCAATGAGGGGTGCGAATTGGAGAATCCTGTGCAATGGAAATTCGAAAAATGCTTATTGGATTGAACCTTCATAAAACCCCAGCCTCCATCGCCCAATAGGATATGTCTCTGACAACATGTACACGTAGGGGACAAAGTAGGGTGAGCCTCCGAGTCGACAGCCACTAGTTCTGAGCGGGGTTTCGACGCACATCACAGCTTCTTCCATGGCATCTGCGTGATATTTGCTGGAATATAGTGTGTGCTCATTAGAGTGCGACCTATAAGCCGTCCGGCCTAGGTACAGACCATCAGTATGGCAGAGCAGAAAACCAAAGGTCACCGTTTACCGTCTGAAGTTTACCGTACTAGAGTTTACGCGCCCGATTCAGACGCGACAACGTGACCTGGCCGCAAAACTCCGACAGGAAGCTGAGCTGACCTTTTTTACACTCCGCTGTGGCGCCACCTGCGCAAAGCGACCAACAAGTGGCAACAACATTGGCGACCACACCTTCTAATCCCTCGTCCTCCCTGCACACCTACATACGCCATGTCCACCGCCCACAGACCGACATGGGACCCGGCACAGGCCAAGGACGTCAAAGGGGGGTCCCGCCAGTTCTCCGCGCGCGACATGGCCGCGCACACGAAGCTCAAATTCCGGCAAGCCGCCCTGCTCTTTCTTCCTCCGCATGTCTTCCGTCGCTCACACAGCTAGCTGCGCAGCCAACCCGGACAGACGTCCGCCGCGGAGGTCTCGAAGCTGGACCTGCGCGCAGAGCTGCTGGCCGCAGAGCAGGAGGCGCAGAACAGGAAGCGGAAGGCGGAGGGGAAGCCGCCGCTCGCGGTGGAGGGCGGCGCCGCGGCGGACGGGCAGAGCGAGGAGGCGAGCAAGCGGCGGAAGCTGCTGCAGGACGCCTTGGAGCTGGACAAGGACGACGATGACGATGAGGACGGCGGCGGCGGTGGCGGCGGCGACAAGGACGGGAGCGAGAAGGGTGAGAAGGAGGACGACGAGGAGTGCGTGTTTCTGTCCAGAAACGCGTTGGCCGCATCCTCACATTTTCTTGCGCACGCGCAGGGACGACGAGGACGAGGACGAGGACGACGAGGACGACACAGCGGAGCTGCTCCGCGAGCTTGAGAGAATCAAGCGCGAACGCGCGGAGGAGAAGGCACGGCAGGACCGCGAACAGTCGGCGTCAACGGCCGCAGCGCGTGAAGCAGATATCGCGACGGCGAATCCCCTGCTCAACCTTGCCGCAGCGCTGGGTCAGAATCCAACCGGGGTCAATACGACGGTGCCAGGAACATTTGCGGTGAAGAGGCGATGGGACGATGGTGCGCTAGTATTCCTGACCTCGCAGGCCATTTACCATATTGAAATTTTCCTTGAGATCTCATATTCAAGAACCAGGCCATGAACGACCGGACGAGGGACAAGTCGGGGCAATTCGTGAACGATCTGCTACGGACAGAATTCCACAAGTACGTCGTCGGTGTTCATGTTTCCTGGACGAAGACACTAACAACCACTATAGAAAGTTCATGGCAAAGTTTATCAAAGTAGGTCGTGCTGCGCACCGCATTTGCCAACCACTCACATATGACCTCCAGTGATATGCCATGTTGTAGCTGTCTTTTTTCGGGCTGTCCGGTGTTGAACCATGTTGATTATATGCCTAGTCTAAAGGGGCCACCCGTGCGAATGTGAAGTTCACTTGTTGCGGTTAACCATCCCTCAGCCATCTCAGTCGATCGATGCCAACACACAAAGCAAATAGGTCGGACGCTTTTCATTTGTGTGCTACAATAACATACAGCTGCGAGCGAAATACACGTGATCCACATCAGAAAATACAAATCCACAAATACCAATACCATATAACTTCAAATCAGCACCGAGCTGTTTTCAATAAGTAGAGCTAGTAGTGTGTGTCGCGCCGCGCCGTGCGCCCGCCCACCTTCACATCGCCTCGCCCGCCTGGGACCCGAGCCACTCTTCCCACATCGCGCCGCGCGCCTGGGCGTTCGCCATGAGCCCCGCGAACCGCAGCACGTGCCACACGTCGCGGAAGTCGCTCGCGAGCCCGAGGCTGATGCGCACGACGCCGAGCTCGCGCCCCATGTGCTGCTCGAACATGCGCAGCGTCACGCCCGCGGGCAGTGCGGCCATCGCGTCGTTGAGCCCGAGGATCGCCGCGGCGCCGCCGGGGTTGCACATGCAGCCGGTGCGCAGGGAGATGTTCTGCCGCGACGCGGCGTACTCGATGAAGGAGTTGGGCATCATCTCGCCGGAGGGCTGTGGGGCGCGATCGGTCAGTGTGTGCGACGCGGGGAAGCTAAGTGGGGTACGCACAAAGAGGAAGATGAGCGCGACGATGGAGCCGGTGTCGGACTGCTCGCCGACTGCCCTGAGATGGCGGGTGGGGGTGCGGGAGAGGATGCGCACGACGGGGGTGGCGGTGGTATCGTGGCGGAGATGGGCGAGGGAGGCGACGAGGTGGTGCATGAGGGACGAGAGGCGGAGGGGGAGGAAGGGCAGGTATGCGGAGAGGAAGCGCAGGCCGTCTGTGATGGCGGGCAGGCTGAGGTAGTTGATCGTGCCGTCCTGTGCACGTGACGCGACGTGAGTCTCGATCGGGACATGGCCAGGAGGGATCCGCGCGCGCACTCACCTCGAAGCGTTCGTGAGGCTCCGACGTCATCGTGACGACCATGCCCGGGGCCTGCACGACGTCCACCGTGCCGCCGGCGAACCACGGCCGCTCGAGCCGTGCGAGCAAGTCCTCCCGGACCACGAGCGCTCCGACGCCGGTGGGGAAGCCGAACATCTTGTAGAAGCTGATGGCCATTGCATCGACGGGCGTTTCCGTGAGTGACATCACCGAGGTCGGGGCGAGCGCGGCCGCGTCGAGCAGTGTGCAGTAGCCCTGCGAGGCCGCGTACTGGATGAGAGATAGTGGGTTCTTGCTGTTCGTCACATTGGACTGCCCGGTCAGCGCGAACAGGCTGAGCGACCGCTTAGAGCGCGGCCGATGCTGCGCCAATACACCCTGTGCCGTAATATCAGCAATCAGAACTACGGGGGAGTAGGTACTGGAGGTGAAACCCACCTTCGCATCCGAGAGGTCCAGTCCGCCATGCTCGGTAGACGCAATGTATTGCACATGTGCACCTCGCTGCGCCGCGAACTGCCGGATGCCGTGCACGCTGTTGTGTGAGTCCGCGCCAAGCACGAAGCTGCTGCCCTCGTTGAACGGGAAGGATTCGCCGACGAGCTTCAGGGCGCCGGACGCATTTGGCGTAAAGACCACGGTGTAACCTGGCGGCGCGCGGAAGAAGGAAAGAACTGCTTCGCGTGCCTCGTTGGCGCACGCAGCAGATAATTTTGAGCTGCAAAGGGATCGTCAGTTGAGTTTGCACAAGATCGGATGAATGGATGACGATCGCAATTCATGCAGAGATCACGGAAGAAAATAGTGCCCAAATGGACGAGGATCCCGCGAAGAATCCCGCTATAAATGGCGGCAGCACCAAAGTCGCTCCGATCGTGGACACAATTTGAAAATGGAGAGCACCCCCAATGCAAAAATGTTTTTTTTTGCTGACGTCCGAGGGAGAAGATACGTACGTGTTGCTGACCGAGTGGGTGTTCCCGAGGATGTTGCGGTGGAGGAAGCCAGTGTGCACGCGGATGAGGCTCTCTGGGTAGAGCGACCCGCCCATGTAGTCGGTGTATGTCTCGCCGGAGCGGTCGAGACGCGCAAAGTCGCTGCGCCGGAGCGCGTCGAGTATCCAGGTGAGCTGGTATTCTGGGTACTCCTTGAGGAACACCTTGTATGCCGCCGCAGTGCTGTCTTCGTGGAGGTCGACGACAGAGGAGGCGTACAGCGGCGGGGGGTCGTAGCTGAGCTTCTCGTCACGGTCGCGATCAGTGGCGGCGGTGGAGGACGTCGAGTCGGACTCGGAGTCGCTCAAGTCAAAGCCAGAGGTGCAGCCAAGGGTGAGAGCACTGAGAGCGGCGGTCGAGCGTTTGCGTACGATGGCCCGCTGCTGCTTGTGCGAGTGCGAGTGCAAGTGCGACTGAGAGTGCAAGTCCAAGGCGGCAGAGTGAGGGTGAGAGTGCGAGTTGCCCATGTTTTGTTTGGATGTCGCTGAGGCTAGAGGATGTCTTGGTTGATGAGGTCGACCAGTGCAAAGCCCCAGGTTATATAGCCCGTCGGCCTGCGGTCGGAAGAAACAGGTATCAAGTAAATTCCGGTGTGAGAAACGAGCTAGCCAGCGCCCATCAAACAAGAATATCCAGGCAAAGTGTGCGAGGGGCGGTGCCCGGAAGAGGTGGTGATGGCGGGTAGAGGTGACATTGAACTTAGTGGAGAGGTGTTGTGGGCGCCGGAGTATTGACAGATTGCC
This sequence comes from Amylocystis lapponica, assembly GCA_022376435.1. Lineage (NCBI taxonomy): Eukaryota > Fungi > Basidiomycota > Agaricomycetes > Polyporales > Postiaceae > Amylocystis > Amylocystis lapponica. The sequence continues at coordinate 14,164 of JABYQE010000168.1, forward strand.
GCATTGGGCATAGATCTCGAAGCCACAGGCGAGTCGGGGACTGAATTGATTACAATCGCTGGCGATTGGACACTCCGTTGATCTCTTGCTGCATTCGGCACTCAGCCTCCAGGATCATCGCTCGGGTCGTCGCTCGGAACATGCCTTCCATCCCCCACGGCTGACGCGAGAAACGGGCAATGACTGTCACACACCAATGATGCGCTTGTCGGCCACCCCCGTGTCCTCGCGGACATACAGCGGTCCTCACGAATACAATTAACCGACAGTGCCCTCAGGTACCTCCCATACATGGCCAAGTCCAGAAGCCCACCCCCCTCGCACCCTCGTAATGGGCTGATCGGATCCTGAGCGAAACCGTCATCCCAGGTGCGCCGCACGCTCCGAACAGGCAGCTAACGTGCCGTGCGCAGGGGGGTGGTCGACAATAATGAAATGTTGATGAGTGATCCCGGCGAGCGACAGTCCCACACCAGTCTTCGGAGCCGTTCACACGCCACCCCCGGCCCCAGCACCGTAGCTGAGGCGTACGTTCATGGTGCAGACACATGCGCGGTGCGCAGTGCTGCACAATAGCTAGATGTGCGAAGAGAAGCCGCGCACTGGACTCGCTATTGTGATGCGGCGGTGTGGGCTCGCCCGGTGTCGACACCGTTCCACGTGCTGCCTTGCTCGCACACCATCTGGCGACAATGGAAGACGGCTCGCATGCTGTGTATGTGGACTCGGAACTGATGGCTGACACAAAGCAGTCCGCCGCGGTAGAGTTGAAGCGGCGAACGACGGAGACGGCAGGAGGTGCTCAGAACAGCGGGACCTGATATCTGCAGGACGGCATCAGACGTAAACATGGCATTCCAAAAGAGCGAGAACAGAAACGGGGTCAGAGTACGAGTACGTATGTTTTCAAATACGTTAGGCGCATGCGATGGTCCCTGAATATGTTATGGCACGGACCATACTAACGTTGGAATTTCCTGTTCGAGCGGCAAGGGCCCAGTGAGCTTCGCTCCATGGGCGCGGGCGACAAGCGCACCGCTTTCCGGGATTGGCCATAAGCGAGGAGAAGGGAACAAGAGAAGCGCAAACATTGCTCCGCTGTGTCGGGAACACAGAGGAGTTGGACACGCTCGTTCCATGACTGCTGCAGGCCAGCGGAGGGCCGACTCCATCGCGCGTCTGGGATCGGGAGGGCGCCGGAGCGACGCGGGAGGGGAGTGTGAATATTATTGGATGCTCTGATCGGGGGAGATGGAAGGCGAATGGTCGGGGGAGGCATGGATGGAGAGATCGCTGAAAATTGAATGGCGGATTAATGATGCTAGATCCTGCGCAAATCTGCATGTGGATCCACGCCACGGCCGGGGCGGACGGGGATCCGCCAGCAGCTGGCGCGTTCTGGAAGAGCGCAAGACTGGTTGTGCGGGCAGAGGAGCGAGGAGCGGCGCAGATGCCATCTGTGGCCGGCCGTGTGGCGCGGAACCAGTTGCACGAGATTGGATCTGGCGATCACGCTGTTCGGCAGGACGCACGCTACGGATGACGCACGCTCGTCTGTCGGATGCTAATCGTGCTTCGACACCAGCTTGCAAATACTAGTATATTATATAATGATATTGGCCCCCGCGTCCCAGCCCCCCGTGTGAGACACATCCAGCGCCCGCACACATCCATTCCTCTTCCAGGATGCTTCTCAGCAGAATATGTCCCCGCCCACCATCAGCGCTGTTGTCCCGAAAATGCTCATCAAGCTGTCCAGCGAAGCCACACTTTCCATGACTGCAGAATAAAGTACTTCCGAGCAGCGCTAGGCAGCTTGTGCTACCACACGCAACCACCGGTCCGATACCAGCACCCGCAGAGGTGCGCGAGACGCAAGTCCCGGTGTCTGGCTCGGAAGAGACAATTTGTTCCGCTGCGCCTCGGACAGCTTTGCGGCAGCGTGGACACCATCCACGCCCGCCTCCGCACCATCAGTTTCCGCGACGATCCAACAGCAAGGCGCACCTGATGAGAAACGCCACGCCGTCGGGATTTGCCTTCTGCGGCATGGAAGCAGGAGCCATGATACTGTGGATCCGCCATCACTGGCCGCCGTACCCGAAGCAGGACGCTCGGCGCCGACGCTAACAGGGAATTGGGGATCCCAGACCGCTGCCAGAGTGAGGCACCATCCGAAATCAAGGGGGACGCTATGGCCGCTTCTGACTCCATGCGAGTACAATTCTGGGAGGGATTCCCAGCACTCTCTAGAATCAGCACTTGAAACGGGGATGTCTGACAAGACAGCGCTCGTCAAACGCAAACCGCTGGAGACTAGAGGTGAATAGGCATGTCCAGACCAGACGGGCGCAGGGCACAAGCTGACCCAAGGGGAGTGGCCGTCAATCTTGGTGGATAATCCTTTCTCCCTTGACTGATCCTACACCTGGAAGCTGTCCCTGGTCAATTGTGAGCACAGGTCCAGCATCACGGGCGAAATCTGCACCCGTCAATGTCGGTGCATACCTGGGAGTATTCAATTGTGATCTATTGATCGAGCTTTTGCGGAAACCACGGGATGACTCGACGGGCTTCTGCCTCGAAGAATTGATGGCATGCAGCCAGACTGTTGCAGTGACATCAAAACATTTCTCTTGTGAATAGGGAGCGGGCGATACAGCAGGCCAGTTGATGGCGTTGGATGCGCTTCGACTTCAAATTGAACCCTCTATGGCATCACGTGACAAGGTGTATGTGCGCTTCCACGTGGCACACGCGACACCAGCACGGCCTCCGAGTCGGAGGCGAAGGCTTGTCGAGCGAGACTCAGCGAGTACGTCGACACGTTCAATCGCAGGTACACATCCCATACAACGACGTTTGACCGTCTCATCAGGCAAGCACACCCCAATCTGCATCTTGTAGTAACTGATGTGTTGTATTTTGACAACAGACTCACCGCGTCTTCGCTCGCGCAGCTCCAGGCTCACAAGGCCCTGCATGGAATTCTTCTCCCAGACCTACATCGCCCTCCGGGGACCGACAGGCGCACCCCAGTCCGCCGCAGACACCATCGCCCGCCTCGCAGACCGCCTTTCGCCCTCCACCCTCCTCGCCGACCGCCGCGCGGCCGTCCTTTCGCTCAAGGGCCTCTCGCGCGACCACAAGGCCGACATCGGCGCGCGCGCGCTCCCCGGGCTCCTCGACGTCCTTCAGAACGACGCCGAGATCGATGCGGACATCGGCCGCGCCGTGCTCGAGACGCTCGCCGTGCTCTGCGACGCCGACGACCAGCGCGAGCTCGGCCTCAAGCACTCGGACGCGGTGCTCGCGGACGAGCGCGCCGCGCACAAGCTCTTCGTCCTCCTCGCGGACCCGTCGTTCTACCTCCGCCTTGCCGCGCTCCAGCTCCTCGCCACGCTCCTGCAGAACCGCCGCCAGGCCGTGCAGGCCTATTTCCTCAACGCCCCGGTCGGCCCCACGAGCTTCGTCGCGGTCCTCGAGGAAAAGCGCGAGATCATCCGCCATGGTGCGTCGCTGAGCTGTGCAAATGTGTCGCGTTTGCGCTGTCTGGTGTCCGGCCTGGTGTCTCCAGACCCGTCAGACTTGATTGTGACCCTTGCGGTGCATTCAGAAAGAAGCGCCGTGAGCGCTTTCGTAATCTCAAGACGGCCCTGTGTGTCTTGGGGTGTTGCACAGGAAGGTGGTGCAGCGCATAGGATCGCGCGCTCCACTTTCTCGTCGGGCAGATCGGAAGTCTGTGAAATCTTGGAACGCTTCCGCAGCTCGAACAGAATTGGACCTGTATGTGGTCTTCCTGATTGAGACCTCGCACTTCGTCGCCCATCTGGGCACCAGATCTCTTGGTTTGTCTGGTCGGCTTCTCACAGACCTGCTTACTACGTACTTGCCCGAGGATGAGTCATGTCCGGAGTGATTTTCGGGGCCTCATGCTACCACGATGATAGTCCGTGAAGGTTAGGCGCCCACTCTAGGTTCACCAGGACAAGGGCTCAGCAGCTCCGCCTTCACGGTGTATTGTCACGGTGCGGTGCCTTGGTGAATAGAGATGTGGCGCAGCAGAGGGCTCTAGCTCCGATCTCTCGCACGACAGATAGGGATGAAACAACACGCCAGAGGATGAAATGTCCACGACGCATCCCTTCCCGATGTCTGCTGTGGCGTCTCATCATCGTGGGGGGAGCAGACGTGTCTGCACCCTACGTTCGATCGCCTCCCCACCCACCCTCGCCCACGCACGATCGCTCGTACCGTCTCGTTGCATTCGCGCCATGCCCGCCGCTGTGATCCGCCACTGACGATCGCCCGCAGAAGCCATCTTCGTCGTACAGGCGCTCATCTCCCAGAGCCCCGAGATTCAAAAGATCCTCGCGTTCGAAGGCGCGTTCGAGCGCCTCTTCAACATCGTCGCAAGCGAAGGCGGCCTCGACGGCGGTGCGGTCGTGCGCGACGCGCTCGCGTGCGTCGACGGGCTGCTGCGTTTTAACCAGTCGAACCAGGTCTGCACCATGCGCTCCGTCATCATGACATCTGGCCCTTGCTCACATGGCTGCGACAGAGCTACCTTCGCGCGACGCCGCTCACCCCGCTGCTGCTCTCCGTCCTCGGCTACCCGCCCAACCTCCACATGATGCGCCGCCCCCGCAGGGCTTCGCGCTGCAGCTCTGGGACGACATGCAGAAGCGCGCTAATGCTGCGCTCGTGGTCGGCATCGTCGGGCTGCTCGCGAAGGGCGGCGGGAACGTGAGTGGGCTTCTTCCTGCGTATGGTGGTGGGCACTGACGTCTTCCCGTCTGTCCCGCTGTGCGTGCTCCCCCACTTGCGTCGGCGGCTGTGAATGAAGGCGCAGGACCCGCTGACTTTTGCGTTCAACCGGTGTCTGCTGGAGCTCGGACTCGCCTCGAATGCGCCCACGGCGATCAAGACGCAGGTGCGTTCTTCTGCGTAACGCTGTTTTTCTTGCAGTCGGCCCGGGCTCCTGCGCCCTCTCGTGGCTTACCCTGTCCGCGTTGCAGGCGCTCTATCTTCTTCCTACAAATCTGGCGTCCTTGCCGCTGGGGCAGATGAGCCTCACGCCGTACATGCCGGTTCCAGACACGAATGGTGAAGAGTGGGACCGGCTCGAACCGGCCTCTGCGCTGGATGCCCTCGTTGAGCTCGTCCTGCATGGCGAGTACGGCGGTATGCTCGAGGGCGAACGACGCCCAAAGGAGGGCATGGAGCTCAGAGGAGCAGCCCTCGCAGTGTTCCAAGTGAGTGCCTGTCACAGCGCGGAGAGGAGCGCTGCTGATCGCCACGTCTCGCAGAACTTCGTCCAGAGCGAGGAGATCGCAGAGGCGATCGTCCAAGCCATGGTCTCCCAAGGTGCGTGGCCCACTGTTGGCAAGGATCACCCAGCGAACGCGCCCCGCGCCCCACACAGGCGCCGAGCTCGCCCCCATAACGCCGCTCCTCGACGCCCTGATCGCACCGCCCCTCACGCCGCTCCGCACAACCGCCGTGACCTCCACACACTTCGCGGCGCTCCTCTTCGCGCACCTCCTCCGCGCCTCGCCACGCGCCAAGACGCTCGCGCGCTCGATCGTCCCGGCCCCCGCCGCCTCCGCATCCGCCCAGGGCAGCTTCTTCGTGCCCGCGGACGGCGGCGCGCCGCCCGCGCCCGAGCCCGACTCTGCGTCGGATGTGGACGAGCCGCAGAGCCTGCTGCAGACCCTCAGCGAGCACCTCTCGCTGGCGTTCCTCGCGCGCGCGCGCGCAGACACGCCCGACCGCGAGGCGCGCGAGTGGGACCGGCTGCTCGTGGGGTACCTGACGCTGCTCGCGCAGTGGCTCTGGGAGGACGCGAGGGCGGTGCGCGAGTTCCTCGAGGCGGGCGCGCTCGGAGTGGTGCGTCGTGGCGTCGGCGTCGCGTCGCGCGTGTTCGGGCTGACGCAGGCGCGACAGCTCGTGGAACCGATCAACCAGACGGCGCACACGGACGCGGTCATCCCAGGGCTGTGTGTGTTTGTGCTCGGCGTGTGCTACGAGTTCAACCGCGAGCCGGGGGAGGTCACGCGGTGCGTGGTGGTTTGGGTTGACGGTGTTGCGCGGCGCGCTTGAGCTGTGCACACACACAGGGCGCGGATCCATCCGATCCTCACGCGGCTGGGCGTCGACACGCTGGTGGGACGTGTGGTCCACCTGCGGGACGACGACCGGTTCAAGGCTGTCGGGCCCGACGCGCTCGTCCAGGCGTCTCCGAGCGCGCACCCGCACCAGCATCTCCCGCAGGCGGGTGCTGCGAAACCGGAGGTCGAGGAGGGCGAGGTCTGGTTCGATTGGGCGTTCGTGGACTTTTGGAAGTCCAACTATTGTGAGCTAGCTCGCCGTGTGCGCGCGCCGTTTCCGGCTGAATCTGGCACTCGCTCGCAGACACGGTCCAGAAAGGCATCGCCGTCGACCCCAACTCGCTGTCCTCCGCGGCAGGTATGTCGCGCCGAGTCGGGCTGTGGCGTCGCCGTGATTAATTGCGATGCCTCGCAGGACACGGCGCCGAGACTGCGATGTTGGTGGCGTCGCTCCGCGACGTCATCCGGAACCAGGCGGCGGATATCGACACGCTGCGCAACCAGATACAGAGTCTCACCGCTGCCGCTCAAGCACCAGACGACGTATGTGACCTCATGATGGTATCCCGCGACTTGCTGACGGTCTACGTAATGACCCCAGCGGGAGGTGCTGCATGTGCAAATATCGTCCCTTGCAAACGAGCTGCAGGCTGCAGAGGAGAAGCGGAAGGAGGTCGAGAAGGAGCAGGAGGACCTGCTCGTGCTGCTCGACGAGCTCAACAGCAAGCGCCGGAGAGACAAGGAGCGCATGCGGCAGGCGGGATTGGACGTGTCGGAGGATGAGGCGGACGACGACGACGAAGAGGAGTGATCTCCGATCTGCACAGGAGTGCAACGTTGTAACAAAGTCTGTATTTATCTTGCGTCACTTCCTCGGAACATTGCTTCGCACTTGGGGTATCATTGTCTTTACCAGTTCCTCTGTTCTTCTGAAAGGCCCAGCGGGTCCATATATGCAGTGCCAGTAACAGAACAATACGAAGTTACAATGAGTCAGAGGGCTGCAAGGGCTGCCAACGCCCGTTCGGACTCATCCATCGAACATGCTCCCGTCCATACGTACACCCATGGACTGCTTGATGTCCATGCCAAGCAGCTTCATCTTCCCGGCCTAGCGAACCAACGTAAGTCCCATGGCTGGAAAGAGCTGTGAGGCAATATGCACCTCTATCCGCTCATTCTGCACGCGACGCAGCTCCTGCAGCTGGTCCTTGTTCATGTACGTCTCGCGCTCGATCGCACGGCGCTTGTGCGTGCTCTCGTGCGCTCGCAGATCCGCGTTGGGGTCGTACGCGTCGTTCGGGGGCGGGACGAACTCGCCAGAGCGCAGCGCAGACATGCGTCGCTCGTATGCCTCCATGTGGTAGAACTTCTCGTGCGGGAGCGTCGCTGCGCACAGGTCAGCGTCCGCGTCCGAGAGATGAGGCGAGCACGAGGAGACACACCGGTGTTGTAGTCCTCGACGAACCGCGCGAACTCTTTCTTCGTTTGTTCTTTCGTGACCGTCTCTGGGTTGATCTTGCGCTCTTCCACGAGCCAGGCGCGGAACTCCTGTTCCTTGTTGTAGAGACTTGTGAAGTTTCGGGGGTGAATATCTCAAGAGACCGCACAAGGGACTGATTACAACGTACTCTGTCTCGTTGATGGTGCCGTACTTCCCCCACTGTTGGCTCACAGCAGCACTTTTCTTCTTGTTCTGCGTCTCGAAAGATCAGTTCACTCCCGCTGCAGACAAAAGCCGGCAGACACACCTTCTTTTCCTTCTTCTCCCTCTTGCGTTCCTTCTTCTCTCGCTCCTCGCTCTTGCTCCTCCGCTTCTTGTGCTTGTCCTTCCGCCGCCTGTGCCGCCGGTGCTCCGACGAACTCGATGCAGAGCTCGAGACCGAGCGGGAACGTGAGCGGGAACGCGAGCGGGACACCGAGCGTCCGCGCTTCCGGTCGTCCCGACCAACTGGGTGGTTCGATCGCGAGTCGGCCCTCCTCCGTCTGGGACTCTGCGAGCGCGATCGATGTGGTGAGCGAGACGGCCTACGACGCAGTCCTTCGTCCCTTGTGTCTCGATCTCTGTCGCGAGCACGACCGTCTCCCCTTTCGCGCTCTCGCGATCTGGACCTGCGGCGGTCCTCATTTCGTTCCCGGGAGCGGTCCTTCCTGTCGTCGCGGTATGGCCGCTCCCTGCTGCGGCTGTGCGCCCTGCGAGAGTCCTGTGGACGGTGGCGGTCGTCCGCTCTGTCTGACATCGTGACTGCAGAGCGCAGGAATATTGGGTGTTTGCGAGGACAAACTAACGGATGTTATGATGGACACGAGCAATGAATTGATTTCATGAACTACAAGTTCCTAACTCGGTAACAAACAGTAATCTAAGATGTAATAAATCGCTGTTAGGGTTAGGGTTAGCACTACTTACCTACAAAAATAAAGGCCTGCCCAGCCCGAGGGCCGAGCAGGACAGGAAAATATTGCGACGGTGCATGAGCCGGAGCCCATACAAACCGAAGGGTCCCCCTGAGGACAAGGTCGCCGTGCTATGAGAGGCCCCCACGGCCCAGAGACCCTGGTAGGTGAAGGGGCCTATGCCATCAAGGTAAGTATGAAGTTTCTCTATGCCCGGAGCGTGCTTATATTGCACGCGCCATCCGCGCACGGACCATGCGTAATCTTTTGATGGGCCCGCGGGTCTGTTCTTCGCTTTCTTGTCGGAGGATTCACTCAAAGACAAAATATGCATTCTTGACCGTGAGCAGGCCAGAAGCCAACATTGATTCAACGCGTCCACTGCACTGCACATAGTGTAGTATGCGAACTGGCAACCGGCCAGGTGTGGTTTGGCGTGGTATGGGACTGCAAGAATTCCGATGGACACGGAAAGTAAGTGAAGTGCATCAAGTCTCGAAAACAATATGCGGACGACGAAAAGCAACAGCAACGACCACAGGGTCAACGCAACACTTATCCCATTCGATGCGTGAAGTCCTGTGCAAACAATGATCGCGTCTGGTCCTCCTTGACACGCTCGTCTTTGAGCAACCTGTCTCTGACATCAGCACGCTATCAGAACGACATGTAGAGGTAATGCTCACCGTGAATCGATCCTGGGGTCGTCGCCCTCAACACCGATGACGGCTTGTGGTGTCTTCGCTTCGATGACCTGTAACAGCAACAGCATCAGCATTATCTCACTCACGCAGCACGATGCCCCTTCGTGCGGCCTCGCATGGCCGCGTTTTACGAATATCACCACCGCTCTCGCAAACACCGTCAGGACTGTTCTACCCGCTGATTGACCGGGACATCGAGGCTCGGAAGAACACTCACGTAATGATTATCGCAGTGCGGGCAGTACTCGTCGCTCTCCTCGTAGTTGGACATGTCCTTGCGGAACGCCTTGCGGCACTTCTTGCACATGAACACCAATTCGGCCGTGCGCGCGAGCTTGTGCGTCTGCGCCTCGGCGTGACACTCGGCGCAGTCATACCACTGCTTGCAGCATGGCGCGCGGATCGAGACCTGCGCATTGAGGATGTGTTTGCTGTGACAGAGAGAAGGCGTTGGCATGCTGTCGATGCACAGGCAGACAAAGCTCCCCGGGGCGCGTCCCTCGGCGCCATTCGAGCAGCTCCTGCGCACCCGGAGGAGACAGAGTACGCAAAGTGAACACTGACCACATTCCGGACGGTCTTGTCAAGGACACAGCGAGACGGATGGAAGGAGCGATAACGAAACGTGCCGCGAGATGCGAAGTCGCGAAGTTGCGGCCGCGTGCGTTCCGAGGCCGATTGAATGGTCGTGCTCGCCGATGTGCACACAGTCCACGACGCATCCGGCGGCGGCGCTGCCTTATCTCTCCTGCGGCCCACAGGCGGCAGATGCTGCGTTACGACGCCCAGGGCATCTGTAGCCCCAGAAACACGCGGCGCAAGGCACTCGTTGGCAGATCGGTCTAGTTTGTTCACCCAGCCCCGCGCCAACGCTCTCTTTAGCACCTCCAGGCATCTCCTCGACCTCCCCCCTCCTGCTCTCCGCATGTCCCAGCTGGATGGCCTGCACATCGCCGCCGACAGCTCATCGACATGCACCCTTACATGTGGCTCCCGTCGCACCGACGCTGCATGACGCCTGGTCTCGGTCTGCGGTACTCCCGACCCTGTCGGCGTGTTTGGATGGGACGTTGACGGGGGACGCTGAGCCGGGCAGCTCCCAAGGTCAGCATGGTTTTCTCATCTCCGTGTAAAGTTTCGTGGGAGACGGCTGTTCCGCGCTTCCTTGATGACAGTATATGTGCACGGCGTGCAGCATTAGAGCGTATTTGCAAAACGTCCAAAATGGAGCTCCACATCGCCCAAAATTAAAGGGAGCGTACGCCCAAAAACCTTTCATTTTGGGCATCTGCGAATACGCTTTACTCAAGGATGCTACGTGAACTTGCGCGCGTTCTGTTGCTTGATGGACGATGGCTGCACAGTAAGAGCTTTGGCGCGTCGCTAATCTGTCCGTTTAACCAGGAGACAGCGGGGAGACAACGTTACAGCTTCCCCTGCTCATAACGACTGGTTCTCGGCCTACAACTGTGTACGCGCAACAGGAAGTTATTCTTCCCCGCGATGAGTTTGCTGCTGTACTTGCATCGAACTCGACATCCGCAACTGCGTCGGATGACACTCCAAGCGCAAGCAACGACCTGGGGCCCATCCTAGGTGGACTATTCGGAGGGTTCTTCGGGCTCTTTGTTATCGTTGCCGCAATATGGTACATCTGGTGCGTGCGTCCTGCTCACCGTCGACGTCCTACTGACAGCACCAACGGCAACATAGGCACCGACGGCGCCACTTATGCTGCAGCAGAGACGACGTCTCTGAGACGCCCTCTCTCTCGCCTGTGCCGGACCCCAAGGTCCTCGTGCGCGCGCAGCATTCGCCCGTGCCGCCTGTTCCACCATTACCGCCGCCTTCGCCCACGCCATACCAGTACGGCCTCGTGGGCCGCCCACGATCGCACCGGTCCAGTTCCGTGCCATACCAGCCTCAAACACCATCCGCGTACTCGCAGTCGCGCCCCCACTCACAGTCGCTGTCCCTGTCGTCGGTCCCGCCCTCAGCATACAATGCCACACACTCGCGTGCCGGCTCCGGTGCTGCGACACCGCTCCCGGGCACAGGGACTTCCCTCTCGCCTGGCCCAAGTCTCGCACCGTCCTCCCGGTCTTCGACGCCCGCGCCGTCCACTGCGCTGCAGCATTATCGCTTGGAGCTACAGCAGCAGCAGCAGCAGCAAGAGAGGTTATCGTGGCCGCGCTATGGTGGTTCGGAGGAGGGCGGGGACGAGCGCCGCTCGCCGGTGCTCCGTCCGCACAGCGAGCGGAGGCCGTCCAGGCTGTCGCTGACGTTTGGGAACTGGAGCCTCAGGACAGACAGCGAGCACGGGGAGCCTCAGGAGCAGGCAGTCCATGAGGAGGGCACGGCGCCGATCACTGGAAATGCACCTGCATAGGACAGTAAGGTGTTATGACACTAATGTACGTGCGGGTGGGCCGGCCCGTGCGGGAGACCCGTCTCGCACATGCGCTTCTTTGGTTGTCTTGTAAGATGTCGTCTAGCCTGCTCTCTATTCCACCTGATATTTGCATGGACTGTAGCTAGATATTTGCACTTGTAACATTATGGCAGAGTAGAGATCAACGCTGTTGAAAGTTGAATAGCTAATCATTATTGTCAAGCATCTCTGACCAGCAGTGCTTCAACGTTGCATATCAACGTGCAGGTCGGGACGTGCATCCATCTGTTTGGTCCGCCCAAATGGCCTGGGGTATAGAACATCGGCCGAGGGCTCGACTGGATCACCGATCAGTCCATGTAAAACATCCCAAGTTCTGAGTCTGCTGGACAACAACTGACGTCGACAATGTCCTCGAATTCTAGGCCGGATTGGCATGGAACGCCTGCGAAGAGTCCTCGGCCGAACCAGACTTCAAGGCGCCAACACTAGACTTGCCAAACCGGGAAGCCTTGTCCGGCTATCTAGCCGGGCCGTGCGTAGGCTACTCGATTTCCGAGCGTTGCGGAACATCGTCGACTCTGCTGACCTGCGCGATGGGCCTTCGAGCACCTTCCGATGCCGGTTCGTGCGGACGAGCGGTTGGAGATGTCTCTCTTGCGAACGGTCAGTGCTTCGCTAGGTGCTTACCCGTACTGGCCCGGTAGGTCCTCGAATGCTCCGTCCGAGTTCCAGCCAGGACCGGGTCGCACGATGACCGATCCTCACCTTCCATGAGTCTCGCTGGGTCTCTATGTCGAACACGGGTCTATCGGCCTTCGCTGAACGATGGTTGTGCGTGCCCAAGCTCCATATAAAAAGGTCTTGCGACTGCGCTCACTTTCTGCATCCGGTTTACGGTTTACGAATACTCATCTGCTCACAAGACCTCCTCCGCTCCTCAATCTCTCTCTACTCCCCGTCCAACACTCAAGAGATGTCGGGAAACGACGCGCTCAACAGCAACCCCCCCGATGCTGTCCTCCACGTCAGCACCCACGGTTCGGACTGGCTGTGGGCTGCGTTTTCGCTCCTCGCGTGCTTCCTCCTTGTCACGGTTGGCATCACCTTCACAGTAAGTTGTACGCAGCAATGTTTTGCGAGACATGGACACTGACTGGTGGGATTGTAACAGCGTCCACGGGGTGCACGGTTGTTCCACCAGATTGCCGTCATCGTTCTGACCACCGCAAGCATCGCCTACTTCTCCATGGCGTCCGACCTCGGCGCGACACCAGTCGTGACTGAGTTTCGCGGAGACCATGTAACCCGCCAAGTTTGGGTGAGTTCATCTCTTGATATTCAGCTACAATGGGCGTAGCTGACGGTCATAATATTAGTATGTGCGCTACATCCAGTGGTTCATCAACTTCCCGTTGTTGCTTCTCGAGCTCCTGCTCGCTACGGGCCTGTCGCTCTCCGACATCCTGACAACGCTCTTCATGGCTGTCGTTCTCGTCGTGAGCGGCCTCGTGGGCTCGCTCATCCCCAGCACCTACAAGTGGGGCTTCTTCGTCTTCGGCTGTTCTGCACTCTTCTACATCTGGTACGTGTCCTTTCTTGTTCGCCTTTCGGCCATTATCAACGACCCATCCCAGGTATGTGCTGCTCTGGCACGCGCCGCACACCACGTTCGCAGCAGGTGGCGTCGTCCGCAAGGGGTACTACCTCGCGGCGTCGTACCTTGCATTCATGCTCATCACGTACCCGATCTGCTGGGCGTGCTCCGAGGGCGCGAACGTGATCTCGCCCACGTCCGAGATGATCTGGTACGGCATCCTCGACGTGTTCGCGGGTCCGTGCTTCCTCTTCGTCTTCCTGTGGGAGCTCCGCGGCGTCGACTACAACGCGTTCGGCCTCCAGTCCGGCAAGTTCGTCGGGTACGCGCCTCGCGCACCCGCTGCTGCGACTTCCGAGAAGACCCCTGTGGGCCCGCAGGCCGCGTAGGATCGTGCCTGCGCGACATTTCCTTTCCCAATCCCCCCGACTCTGCGGCCTCCATGACCACCGACGACTTGACGCATGTCTACGAGCATTTTAATGACCTGCCTTTGTAAAATTCACTGTACAACGCCATCCCTTCTTTTGCCACGCCTCATGACGCCTTACTACTAATACTTGCCACTAGCTCCTTTAATGCCCTGCCATTCATAATGTTGTACTGCAGTCTTGCATTGCATTGTACCGGCTGTACCCAGTGTAAAAATGTACTGTATGTTAATGCGCATCGCGTCGGGTTTCGACCCATATTTTGGTCACTGTGCGCGATAACCTGAGTATGGGATCTCCGGATGTTCTGACACCAGGCCTGGTATCGATGATTGTAAGTCCCATGCCACTTGTTATAGTATCTGAATGAGTGGAAAGAGATTCAAACGCAGTCAACACCAACTGGTCCAGTGAATGTGCACACTCCCATTCTGCACATAATTTATGGTTAAGGTTCGAGGTCTCTGAATGAACCGAGCAGCAGTTACTGATCTTCACGACATGTGCATGGCGTCGCAGTCATTAATATGGTAAACAGATCCATATGTAGTCCAAAAAACAAACGTACGGGAACTGCATACCATACAGGTAGGATATCCGAAGACCTTCAGCGCAATACGACGATGGAGCGACAACCCCGGGGCCCGGCATAGTGTGAACGATGTTGGAAAACAGCGCCAGTTGAAGTACCGGAGTGTTGCAACGTGCGGTCGCGAGGTGCATATAAGTATTTTGTCCCATGCTCACAGCCCCACAGCCAGTAAACGCCGAATGGTACTTATGTCACAAGCATCAGTACTAGTCTCGGTGGGTGATGTTAAAGAACCTACTTCCCGCTGCTTGTGAGTGGGCGGTGCTCGAGGAGTACATGAAATTCAGGTAAAAGTCATGGACCGAGCAGCTAGAGAGCGAATGTGTCTGTCTGCCGAGGCACGAGAACAGACACTAGTCTATGTGCAAAAGAGAGGTGCTAGGCCAACCACCCATTTGCTGCGCTCAGCAGCCGCCCTTCTCCGAAGATAGGGGCCTGTTTGATACGAGCAGGGATGAGCTGAGGAGCGGTGGGAAACGGTTTCGAGCCTGCGAAAGCTCTCATCAGGGGGCTTAACCGCTACCCCAACCGCTGCCCTTCTAGGGCTGTGTAGGAAACTACCAAAATGCACGAAGGGAGTCTGCTTACCCGTACGTGGACGGGCGACCTGTGCACATGGGCAGGCAGGTGGCTAAGCGTGACCCTGAGCGAGCTTGGTGTGGTGGTGGGGTAGGACAGAGGGGGACGGGAGGCTTCAGACCGGCATAAGAACCTTAGGCCGAAGCACTAACCCTCTGCCCAGCTGCCAGGAATGGGCGCTTTCGCTACCCACGCCGGGACTTTGCGCGTTTCCATGCAGCACTCAACTCGGAACCAACCGAGTTGAGGCCTCCCCTTCGCCATGGCCAAGCCATTCGACGCGCGACATAGATGTCTGTCTGCCGAGGCACGAGAACAGACACTAGTCTATGTGCAAAAGAGAGGTGCTAGGCCAACCACCCATTTGCTGCGCTCAGCAGCCGCCCTTCTCCGAAGATAGGGGCCTGTTTGATACGAGCAGGGATGAGCTGAGGAGCGGTGGGAAACGGTTTCGAGCCTGCGAAAGCTCTCATCAGGGGGCTTAACCGCTACCCCAACCGCTGCCCTTCTAGGGCTGTGTAGGAAACTACCAAAATGCACGAAGGGAGTCTGCTTACCCGTACGTGGACGGGCGACCTGTGCACATGGGCAGGCAGGTGGCTAAGCGTGACCCTGAGCGAGCTTGGTGTGGTGGTGGGGTAGGACAGAGGGGGACGGGAGGCTTCAGACCGGCATAAGAACCTTAGGCCGAAGCACTAACCCTCTGCCCAGCTGCCAGGAATGGGCGCTTTCGCTACCCACGCCGGGACTTTGCGCGTTTCCATGCAGCACTCAACTCGGAACCAACCGAGTTGAGGCCTCCCCTTCGCCATGGCCAAGCCATTCGACGCGCGACATAGATGTCTGTCTGCCGAGGCACGAGAACAGACACTAGTCTATGTGCAAAAGAGAGGTGCTAGGCCAACCACCCATTTGCTGCGCTCAGCAGCCGCCCTTCTCCGAAGATAGGGGCCTGTTTGATACGAGCAGGGATGAGCTGAGGAGCGGTGGGAAACGGTTTCGAGCCTGCGAAAGCTCTCATCAGGGGGCTTAACCGCTACCCCAACCGCTGCCCTTCTAGGGCTGTGTAGGAAACTACCAAAATGCACGAAGGGAGTCTGCTTACCCGTACGTGGACGGGCGACCTGTGCACATGGGCAGGCAGGTGGCTAAGCGTGACCCTGAGCGAGCTTGGTGTGGTGGTGGGGTAGGACAGAGGGGGACGGGAGGCTTCAGACCGGCATAAGAACCTTAGGCCGAAGCACTAACCCTCTGCCCAGCTGCCAGGAATGGGCGCTTTCGCTACCCACGCCGGGACTTTGCGCGTTTCCATGCAGCACTCAACTCGGAACCAACCGAGTTGAGGCCTCCCCTTCGCCATGGCCAAGCCATTCGACGCGCGACATAGATGTATACCTTCCTTCAGATTGTCAGAAACATCGCGACCGTGACGTCGCAATAACGGCACACTGCCAAGATTTGGTAAGTAAATCAACAAATGGATAAGCAGAGCGCCAGAGAGACGTCTTCGCCGACGTCGGGAGCTCAGCGCTCAGCGCTCAGCACCAGAAAGTTGATGCCCTAGTGGTGAAATGGGTCGCCGAGCAAGATGAAACTGATCAAATTTGGCTAGATCCGCCAGGCGCCCAAATAATTCGACCTCCGACCACTTCCGAAGGGAGAACGTCCAATCTCCGCTGTGGCGAGGTGGCACCGGCGCAGCGTTAGGAGCATGTTAGCGCTGCAAGTGATTGTGTATCCTCCTCCTGAACCATGTCTGCACGGCGTCAGGCGTCGACCACGTCCCTCGCAAAATATGCCCGTGCGAACTCCCCTGACCTCACCAATCGCTCTCTTGACTTTTGCAACGCTTTCTGGGGACTCGGTGATGGCGGTGTCGATGTGCTCTTCGCCCGCATGCGCGGAGCCTCAAGGACGATGGACGAGCTGAGGAACTTCTGGAAGGAGCGGTGCGTACATGTGCTTCAGATGCTACTGCTTCACCTGACGGAATCGTCATGCAGAGCTATGATTGAGGAGCAGTACGCAAAGCGATTGGCGAGCCTCGCTAAATCTCCGCTCGGGAAAGACGAGATTGGGTATGCTACGATGCCACGGAGGTTTGCTATGCCCGCTGACATCATCTGTAGGGAACTACGCTTGTCTTTGGATACTCTCCGACAGGAGACCGACAAACAGGCTGGATTTCATCTGCTTGTTGCGCAGCAGATCAAGACGGACCTCGAGGGGCAGGCGACCGCGTTTCTGAACAAGCAGTTGCACCACAAGAAGACGATTCAGGCTGCAATCGAGAAGGAGTTCAGGACGAAACAGACTCAGGAGTCGTATGTGACCAAGGCGCGCGAGAAATATGAGGCGGACTGCGTGCGCATCAACTCGTACACAGCCCAGAGCACGCTCATGCAGGGCAAGGATCTCGATAGAATTCGGGACAAACTTGACCGGGCGCAACAGACAGTGCGGGCGAACGAGCGTGATTTTTCGAACTTCGCTCGGGCGCTGCAGGACACGGTTGCGAAGTGGGAGGTGGATTGGAAGGCGTTCTGTGATAGCTGCCAGGACTTGGAGGAGGAGCGGATGGAGTTCATGAAGGATAACATGTGGGCGTTTGCTAATGCGGTATCAACCGTGTGTGTTGCGGACGACGAGGTATTCACATATCCACGTCTTTTGCTCTTGTTCGGCCGCTGACGTCGCATTTGTAGTCGTGTGAGAAGCTGCGACTTTCACTGGAGCAGCTCGAGCCAGACAAAGATATGGAGAACTTCGTGCGGGATTATGGAACAGGCAGTGCGATCCCAGATCCCCCAGCATTTGTTAACTACGCCAGTCCAGATGCCGTTCCGTCCTCTTCTCAGCGCCCTAGCACGCGTCCCGCCAACTTTCCTCGTCACACTCAGCGTGTGAGGCCGATGGCTGCTTCGCCTACCCCTCAACCGGAGGAAGAGCCTGAGCCCACGATGAACATCGCTGGCGTCGGAATGGGCGGTGGACGAAGAATAGACCCTTCAACGGACCCCCAGCTCAACCGGGCGCAGTCACGGAGCCGAGCGAGCAGTCGGGCGCAACCCGAGCAACAACAACCTGTGCCAGCCCCTAATGGATCTGTGCCTCGTATGCAACAACCATCGGCATATGGCACACGCGCTGCAGATCCGCAAGCGGACCCGATTGACCCGACGGCCAAGACGATGCTCAAAGTAGGAGACAACGCGTATGAGGTTGATCTGGCGCGAGACCCACAGGCTCGTTCCGGCGGTCCAAGCCCGATGCAGAACGGGCCTACTGTGAGCCCACACAACGTCGGCCGGGAGGGTGACCCGCTCGCAAAGCACATGGAGGAGTTGCGGAACCAGGCATCGGCTGGCGGGGGGAGCATCCGGCGGAGCGGACAGTGGAAGACGCCCGTTCAGCAGGCCCAGACATCCTCGCAAGGACCGAGCCCCTCGCCGACGAAACGGGACCCGTCTGCAAAGCTCTCTCCGCCTCCCGGCGGATCTACGAACAACGGCCGGCGGCAGTCGGTCAACTACCGCAACTCCGCAGAGATCGTTGTCGGTGCGTACCCTATCCAGCATTCGAACTCCCGGCCACCTTCCCCGAACCCGCCTACCGCCAATTTTATGAACCGCCCCAGGGTTCTTCGGGTCCATCCGCGAACATGCCCGTACAGGAGGTGCTCGAGAAGTACGGCAGTCATTCCCTGGCGAGCGCAGCCGGCCAAACAGCCGTGTCGGCAGCATCTCTGGTGCTTCCATGCAGAACCAGCCTCGAGAGCGCCCACTGAGTGTCATGGGCCATGCGGGAATGGGGCGCAAGGGCGGAGTCCAAGCCCACAGCCATTCATGCCCCCATCGCGGAGCACCAGTCCCGCGATGCAGCACCAGCAAACGAGTGCTCAGGGAACACGCAGGAACAGTTTCCGCGTGCCGCCGCCCGCGGTCAACGGCGCAGGACGTGGGCAGCAGCAGACGCACCCGGGGTCTGTGCCAGGACGCCAGGGCTCCGTGTCCTCCTCGATTACAGTCCCACAGGTATCTGAGCAGCAGCAGCGTCCGACCAGCCCCAACAGCGTCGGGATTGCGCTCGATCCGAACGGGCGCGTCGCGATGGATTCGATGGCGGACATGTACCAGCAGAACTACCGCCCGCAGCAGCCGCCGGCATCCCAGCAGCCGCAGCAGCAACCTTCGCGCCGCCTCAGCTACAACAATATGGGCGCGAACGGGCACCCTCAGGCACTCATGGCCGCGCCCGGCGCGGTGCCGGGAGGGTACGGCGCACCGCCTGCACAGGGCCCACCGCAGCCGATGTACCCGCCGTACGGGGCGCCCCCCACTCAGCAGCCACCGCAGCCGATGTACAGCGCACCGCCCCCGGTGCAGTATCAGCAGCCGCCTCCGCACCAGCCGCACCAGCCGCAAGTGTACCAGCCGAAGCCGCAGGAGTACGGCGGGGCCGTGGTGCAGGACCTCCATCGCGGCGCGTCGATGAACGGGTACTATCCGCAGAACGGTGGGATGGTGCATCCGCCGCCGCCACAACCACAGCAGCACCCCCAGCAGACAGGGTATCGTGCGCCGAGCCCGATGCGCGCGCCGTCGCCGCAGCCGCCGGTGAACGCGCCGCCGACGAACCAGTATACAGACGACGGGCGGGGCGTCCTGTTCTACGGTACGTGATGTGCGCGCTGTGATGTCTCCGCGTGATCGCTGATGGGATGTGTGCAGTGAAAGCGCTGTACGACTACCAGGCGACGATCGACGAGGAGTTCGACTTCACCGCGGGCGACGTGATCGCGGTGACGGCGACGCCCGAGGACGGGTGGTGGAGCGGCGAGCTGCTCGACGAGGCACGGCGACAGCCTGGGCGGCACGTCTTCCCGAGCAACTTCGTCTGCCTGTTCTGAGCGCGGGCCCGACCTCTTCTTGCTCTTGTAAAAATACCCGCCAGCCTCGCGCCGCACGGGACATTGTACACTTGGCTATTACCGATTGACGAGCCGCTGAGGCTGCTGCTCCCTGTTTGTATTTATGCACCCGAGTTGGCTAGCTCGCGCGTCCGCACTTTCCTTCGTTCTTACGCGTTTTCCCTAGGTGCCGCTGGTTCTGTCTCAGAGTCCGACTACTGTTCCGCTCGTTGCTTGGTCTTGATCTTGCGTCGCTGTTAAATACTAGTAGCAACATACTACCATCTATACCTGTATCGTCAATTATGCGTGTACCCGGCCCTCCTTCCTCTGTTGGATACAATCGATGCTGCACTCGTTCTTATTTCTCCGTATCCCGTTTTCTCGCCGTTCTCGGATCTGGCTGTCGCTCTGCTCACGTTCCTTTCTCGTGCGTGCGTCATGGTGGCGGTGAAACTTGCTTGCCAAGTCCGCATGCGTCGACAAAGATAGCCTAGCAATGAGACCTGGTGCCCATGCTATTGTACGAAGAGACAATGAAGCATTGTATTCAGATGTAAGTATACTATCTGAGATACTACTCATCGAAAGGGGAAGGACCCCGGTGTCAGTCTGACTAGCTCAAGGGTGGTCGACAGCTGATCATATTTAATCGATCGAGCGCGCTAGGCACCTCGTCCTCCGCATTCATATTTACGGACGCGCATAGGATCCATGCAGCAAATTCACGAGATGCTCGCTCCCAAGGCCCACCCATGGCGGAGACACGACAATAATAGTGACAATATATTGATTGGTGCACGAAGGAGGGACCCCGCGCGTACGCGACCGATCGATCGCGCGCGAAAATCACAAGCCTCGTTGGATATGTTATTTAGTGACAGGGCTCGCTCGTCCATCCGTACGCCCTCCAGCCACAGGACGCTATCCCTCTGCCAACATTCATCGTCTGCATTTGCCATACCATCCTTCCCCTCCTTTCTCTTTCTCGATTCCACCTCCATCTTCCTCAACGCACGGTCACCCCTTTGCACACCCACCCACCCTTCACCAACTCAATAACGACATCAGTCATGATGACACGTATGTTCGACGTCTATGAACACCCCACGTTCGACGTCGGCACCTCGCGCAGCGACCGTTGGACGCTTGTCGCGCTCTCCGGCGCCGCCCTCGTCCTCGCCACGGCTGCCCCTCTCCTCTTCATCAAGGGCGTAAATCCGTCGTGGATTCTCGACACGTACGTCCTTGTCTTTCCCCTCGCGGAGATCCGACACGAGCGTCCGCATCTGATCGTAAACTGGCATCCTTCTCGTACACGTAGATTTGCGGTCAGCCATTGACGGCGCACCGCACCGCACCGCGGGACGCACCACAGCGATCGCGCGGGCACAAGTCGTACGTCGTATGATCCCAAGATGTCTCGCCCCTGTCGCTCACCGCAGGCGGTCTCAGCGACCACTGACCCAGACCCAGGCTCTGCCCAGGCTGCACGCCTTCGCGCATGCCGCCTTGACTCCTCCATCACTGCCATTTTTGCCATGTCTCATCTCGGTCTCGCCATTGCTCCTCCCCACGATCACCCCATCTCTACCCCACGACCCCTCCCGCTCTGTCTGCATGGCGCATGCGCTCCCTGTACTATCTTGTAGCACGTCTGGAATATCGGCATGTATTGTACACTATCCCACCACTCCCGCACGCTTGGTCCATTTGGCAATCTGAAGTTGTTGTGTCATCCACTGGCTTTATCGGAGGCGCGGGCAAGTCTTGAGGCGCTGCCGCGGCGAGGCTCGTCCGGCCGTAAATGACAATGGCCAACGAGATCTGATACTAGCTCTTCGCTGTCCGTGGAACGTATGCGAGCAAAAATCGTCGAGGGACAACCTTCAAGGTACTACCAGGGTTCGAACCTGGGTTCCGGGAATTTATATCACCCGATGGTCAAAATCCCGAGTGATAACCACTACACTATAGTACCATTGCGCAATGCCTGTGCCAGTGGCTATCTGATCAGTCCGCCACGGCGACTCCATAAATCTCCTGAGAAGACCATGTATTGGTGCTGAGCTCACGCATCGCTGTGTTATAACTTCGAGTCCTCATTAATCATTCCTGGACCGATCCTGTATCATCTGAGCTCCCAAGGACTCAAAAGCAAGCTTCCCAAGCCATCGCCAGTGAATGCCCTCGCGCCCACATGCCCCGCTACAAGCTCGTCTTCTTCGTGCCCGCTCCCGCGACACAGCGCGTCCTGCAGCACCTCTTCGCCGTGTTCCCCGCGCACGTCGGCCGCATCGGCGCATACGCCCGCTGCGCGTTCGTCGCCCGCGGCACCGGTCCGTCCCCTCGGCAGCTGCCCCCGCGAAGGGCTGACGCAGCACAGGACAGTTCGTCCCGCTCGCGGGCGCGCGCCCTGCGGTCGGCGCCGTGGGGTGCCGGAGCGGGTGGAGGAGGACCGCGTGGAGGTGCTCGTGCGCGAGGCGGGCGGGGAGCGCGCGGACGTCGCGCGCGTCGTGGAGGAGCTCAAGAAGGTGCGTGGTGCATGGCGTGCGGGCTGCGTGGACGGCGCTGATCATGGTGGGCGGGGGCGCGAAGGTGCACCCGTATGAGGAGGTAGCGTATGATGTGTACCGGCTGGAGGATTTCTAAGTCTTGAGAGGCGTGTGGGCGGTGTGTCCATCTGCGCCTGCAGGATCGATTCTGCACACTGGTCGATCGCGGCGGCACACACATGTACATTTAGTCCATACAATTACAACATTTACTTCGAGGCCATCGCTAGCCGTAGCGTCCCCAGAACCGCCCTCCCCATGCTCAATATCAAGGCGTCGCCGACGGCCCAGGCCCGCGCGACTCGCGCTCCCGCCCACGCTCCACTGGCACTCGCTCCTCGCTCCCCCCCTCCCCCCGCACCTCCCCTTCCGAGCCCGAGCTCGCGCTGCGCCCGAACTGCCCAAAGCTCGGCGTGCGGATGCACGGGATCTGCGGCTCGTCCGCCTGCTTGCGCCCCATCTGCCTTTGGTTCTGGAACCTGCGCAGCATGAGGCACGGGCACGAGAGGACGGGACAAGACGGGGGGGGACGCACCAGATCTGCACGGAGCGCGGCGGGATCCCGAGCTGCTTCGCGAGCTCCTTGCGGCGCCGCGTGGAGGGGTAGAGCCCGCGCGCGAACTCGTCCGTCAGGATCTTGAGCTGCGCCGGCGTCGCCTTCTTGCGGCGGGGCACGATGAGGGGGCCTGGGAAGGGTGCGTGGGCGGGGGCCGTGTGGGGGTAGGGCGCGTACTGCGGGTAGCTATAGTTCGAGCCCGCCTCGGCCGCCGCGGTTGGGGGGGCGGCATTGGCACCGGCGGCGGCCCAGCTGGGGGTGCGGTAATAGTTGTAGACGTGGTCGGCGGTGGAGTGGAAGTGGTACGGGTCGCGGGACATTGCAGCGGTGGTGCTCGAGAACGGAGGGGGTCGACTTGGATGGCGTTGAGGAGAGGGGTGTATGCACGGTGCAAACGCAAATCATGACCAGATATATGGGGGAACGGGGCGGGGCAAATTGCCAGTGCCAGTACTTGTTGAAGCAGGCCTTGAGGCGTGCACGATGCCTCGTGTTTTGCGTGATCACTATTGCGTAACGTGCTATGGTGGTACTTGACGGTCTGACGAAACGGCTGTCTTTTTCTCTAGAGGCTGAACTTGAGCCTATATTGACCATATCGTTGTCTGAGAGTCTGTCTCCAGCTATGATAGCGGTGGGCCAGCTCAATGTGCTCCCTCTTACATTGGTGTTTGCACCTCAGAACCTTAGTACATCGCTCGCTCTCCCCGCAAGACATATTACTCTTCCACCGGAAAATCTCAACACTCACCAGCGGACCAAGTCGCATCTCGCGCTGCTGTGGTTGAATATTTTATTTGGTACATCTGCAGTCGGATGACATAGATATGAGCGAATGCAAGTGGTTTAAAGTTAAAAACTGAAGTCGTCTCTACACATGCCATGACTCGTACAAGTGCACCGCGCACACTGCGCCCCACACCCACACAACACAACCTCAGCATGCGGGGCCCTACCGACGCGCCGCGCCCGGCATCCCCAGGTAGTTGTGGTCGCCGTATCCGAGATCTGCACCGCGCGTCAGACAAGCCAGCACACGACGCAGCGCGCGAGGACGCACCGATCGGCGACGTGAAGTTGTGCACGAACGGGTGCACGTTCGACGAGTAGTTGTGCCGCGCGAGGTTGCGCTCCGTGAGCCCGATCACCGCGCCCTCGACCATCCCGCCGGTCTCGAGGCGGCGGTTCGGCGCGAACGACAGCGAGCGCACGAGCGCGTCCGCGCTCTCCTCGTCCAGCGCGCGCATCTTCGCCGTGCGCATCGTCGGCGAGTCGTTCTCGAACGTGCCGCTCGCTTCCGTGTCGCCCTTGAGCGGCGACTGCGGGCGCATGTACGGCGCGTCGGACTGCTGTGTCGTGTGGAACGTGCGCATCTGCATCTGCTTGTCGCGCGAGGCGTTGCGCGCCTGGATCTCGCTCTGCACGTTGCGCGGGAAGAAAATCTGCGCGGGGCGGGTTAGTGGGTGTAGGCGCGTGGGCGCGTGCACGTACAACGAGGGTAATACCGGAGGAGACGACGCATCCGACGGCAGCGATGAACGTGAGGGACTCGGTCCAGAACCTGACGGAGACGTGAGCGGGACATGCTGGAATAGCGCGTAAGCGCGAGGCTTACAGGCTGGCGTTGATGTATTTGTGCTCGGTCACGCCATCGACGCCGAGGATCAAAAACGGGAAGACGAACAGGAACCGGAAGACTACTCGGAGGCACTGCATAGCCCCGGGTCAGGGATCAAAACCAGGGAGGAGGCGGGAAGACGTACGTTCAGCTCGTGAAACGTCGTGAGGCGCACGATCGTGTTGATGTCGACACCTTCACCCCTCTGCACAGCACAATCAGATAAGGCGCTCATCACAGCCCACGTGGACACGGACCAGGTTGTCCAGGAATTTCGGGAACGTCCACCTAGCGATGACATCAGCACTTCCATCTGTCAAACCGTGCGAACTGCTTACAGAATCGGGAGGAACCATATCGTCAGGCAGAGACCGCCAAGGCTACCTGCCAGGAAGGTGTACGCTTCGTTCTGCCGCGCACATTAAGCACGCGATCGCGAGAGGCAGCAGAAAACCGGACTCTTGCCTTGAGGGGGTCCGAATGCGTCAGCCCCGTCACGAGGGGCATGTACAACATTGCGAAGATAGCACCGAAAATCCAGGCCTTGAAATACAAGCTGCGGAACCAGTCCTGCTGTACCGAGCCGGCATTCACGAGGAACAGCCAGAAACATAGCTCTGCACCGGACGGTGATCAGATGGCACCAGCGTTTATGCTGAGAAGGATTTGCGTACCTTCCATATGAGTAGTCCTGGTGGGATCACACGCGTAAGCTCAAGGGAATCGACGAGATGAGAAAGACGCACATCTCGCAAGACCAACCGAACGTGAAGAGCATGTTCAGCGGGAAGATGGCTCTCCGGTAGACCTCCGGCCAGTATTCGTATGGCGTAGGTACGACTGGCAGAGATGGTCTCTCAGTATCACCGCGCAGCGAATCGCCTAGAGTAATACTCACTGCCAACCCCTGCTATATCCTTGAACCCCATCTTGTACTTGATGACGGCGAATCCAACAGAATAGCTCATTATGAGCGGTACACTTAGAAGGTACGTGTACTGTGCATGCGCTCAGCTCGCATACTGCACCCAACGGACATCTAGCATACGCACGGTCATGATGCGTTTAAACGCCCCCGAATATGGGCCATTATTCCACCTTTGGGGCAGGGTGAGTTGTATGCACCGCACACGATCAGGACAACGCACTTGAGGCATTGGAATCTGTCAAATTTCCATAGATGGAAGAACAGAAACGCTCCTAGCTGTGGTCGTCTGCATTAGCACTCTCGCCGTCGCGGACTGAGGCTATTTCGACTGGACTGACCAGGACTGAGAGCAGTGACCAAGTGAGGTACGTCGAAGCCGACGTGTGGCACATAAGGATAATTCCCGAAGAAAGGAAGAATTACAGAGGTAGTAGGAGTAGGGCACTTGTGCGAGAGCGAAAGAACAGCGTAAGCGCACGGCGGGGCATAAGAATTGCTCATGCAGTGACGGAGAGGAGCCAGCACATGCCGGCCCCTGATCAAACATGATTGACCTGCATCAATCGCAAAAGGAGGTGATGTGCGGCAGAATCTAGCCGCCGTCGTGACTGACGTCGAGAATTGTTGGATCTCGGATGCGGACGTCCCGTAGCATAGAAGGTGTACACGCCTGACAAGCCATTTGTTCAGCAAGTAGATTCCGGTGCCACAAGTCCGGAGGGTGTGTATCGCAAAGCGTTTCAAACATAGCGGCAAGTCGAAACCCCCGACTGCATCGGCACGGCCTGATGGGAGTCTGCGTGATTGACGGACCCTGATCAAAGTCTCTGTAAGTACACTCGGCCGGCCGCTTGTGAACAGTCTCGTCTCATCACCTTTAAATACCACTGTCAGACGTTCACAGTGGATTTCAGAGAATATTTGGTGCAGCCACCAGGACAAGATGGGACAGCAAGACTGATTCAATCTCAGCCGGCCTCTCGGCCAACACTTGTGAGAGAAAGGCAATGCAGTTACTCCATCTGGGATTGTTTGCCCTCGCCAAACAAACCCGGCACGGCACGGTATTATGCGACGCCGGGCATCCCCCGCCCGTCCCTCACAGTGCACTGCGATGTCCGTCTCAACACCGTCTCCCGAGGACACCGACGACCTCCTCCTCGCTTGCCGCTATGGCGACCTTGACGACATCCACCAATTCGTCGACCGCTTCGGCCCAGAGCCGCTGAACAGCATCCGGGACGACAACGGAAACACCGTGCTGCATATGGTCTGTGGGAACGGACACACAGGTATGCCTCGCTGATGCCCTCCCGGAGACCGACCCCGCGCTGACCTGTGCAAGACGTGTCATAGACGCGCTGCAGTATCTCTTGCCGCTTGTCTCCCCTGCGCTGCTGTCCGCGCACAACGCTGCAAATTCGACGGCTCTACATTGGGCCGCTCTCAACTCGCATCTTCCGATCGCGCAGGCGCTCGTGCGATGGCCCGCCGGGCCTGGCGTTGACCTGATCGACGCCAGGAACGCGGCGGGGCGATCGCCATTAGGAGAGGCGGAGAATGTCGGCTGGGAAGAAGGTGCGAAGTGGTTTGTGGAGGTAATGAACCTGGATGAGGGGGCTAAGGGGGAGGAGACGGTGGATGCCGCGCAGGAGGTCGAGGTGGAGATCCAGGACGCGGAGGGCCAGGTCGCCAAAATGAAAATTGGGCCGCGGGGCTCGGAAACGTCGGATGCGGGCGCGGCAAAACCTGCATAGCGGTATGTTTGATCATTCAATTGTACCTGTCTGGCATGTCTCCTGAGTCTCGATCTTCGTCTGATTGCGAAGTCTCTTCGGGCCCGCTCCTCAGGAACATGCATATGTAGTGTCTGGAAGTCCACTACGTGCATGATGTCAAATCTTCCAATTTGACTGAATCTGCCATCATGCAGGTTCGACGAAACTGCCTGCGCAATTGCATTTTCCACAAGTAAATATACGCTATAGACCGACTGCAAGCTACAAGATTCACGCGTTTTTGCCCGCTGGTTGTGCACCGAAGATATTGACGAAAGTACTGGCCATTCATCAAATCGCAGAATTTTCAAACGATTGCGATGTGTATTGCATGCTGTGTACATACAAACACAAGAAATACTACGAAGAGAAAGACATCCATCAGACCGACGCTTCGCCCGCTGACGAGTCGCCGCACGGCCCATACGGACACGCACAGCAGACCCGCCAAACGTCCTCGAGCTCCCGGGAAGGGAGCGTGTTCTCGGTATAACGGGCGAGCGCGAATGTCATCGGCTGGATGTAAAGGACATGGCACATGTAAACATGCGAGACTCGAGTTAGTACCTATAGAATAGATCCTAGCTGAGTATGTTCTGGCGGATCGTCTTGGCGGAGGTGGGTTTTTATACGGATGGGTTTAGGGCAGGGCGTGGGCGCCACGTTACAGCACTATGCAGCTGCTAACTCAAATTTATGCACCAAACTACTTTCCGAGAAAACGCATGCTCATCATGTTATCGTAAAGAGGTATGTACAATTATTCAATATACACCTATGGGTCATATACATACACATATGCACTAAGTAGTAAGGCAGTAGGTCGTCAGTCGTACCCTCGCAAGGGCTGGTCGTGAGCTCATGATCAGACAAAAGGTCAGTCATACCAAATCCTAAAAGTATAGCTACAGCACCGAGACACAGGCGCGCCACGTCCGCAGCGTCCATCGATTCTTGATCCTTGATTCTAAGTGTCCACCGACAGTCCGAACCCGGAACTGCAGGGCTGTGATCCGGAGCCGCGACACGTCCACGTCCATGTCCACATTGCGCGTGTCAGCGCTTGCGCCCGCTGTCGCCGGCATCATATTGGGGAGGTCCGAGAGCATGCGCGACGCCGCGCGCGTGGCGGATCTCCTCGCGCATCTCCCGGCGCCGCGCCCGCGCCTCCGCCCACGCCGCCCGGAACTCCTGCCGCCGCACCCGCTCGGCGTCCGCCTGCGCGCGCGCGAGGCGGTTCGCGGTGACAAAGCGCGCGTGCAGCGTCAGGATGCGGAGCTTCTCGTACGAGAGCTGCGGGGAGACAGGGTCAGGGTCAGCAAGGCGCAGGCAGCGGAAGGAAGAGGCGTACAGCGAGCCTGCGCGCGAGGTCGGCGAACTTGGCGTCGTACGCGTGCATCTTGTCGACGAAGCCTGCGAGGCGGTGGATCCGCGGCGGGCGCTGGCGCACCAAGTGGGCAAAGAGGTAGAACAGATTGAGGTTCCTGGGGATGGCGGCGCAATTAGTGTTCGTGTTTTC
Organism: Amylocystis lapponica; assembly: GCA_022376435.1. Classification (NCBI taxonomy): domain Eukaryota; kingdom Fungi; phylum Basidiomycota; class Agaricomycetes; order Polyporales; family Postiaceae; genus Amylocystis; species Amylocystis lapponica. Next base: position 42,829 of record JABYQE010000168.1, read on the forward strand.
CGTGGACACATGCGCGATCGCTCACCGGTCAAGCGAGCTGTGGATCTGCCAGTGCCGGGAGTGCCAATGTCGCTGTGCTTCCCTGCCTCCTAGGCCGAGCTCGGCAGGCGTCTCGTCTAGCACTCCTCGCAGGAAGTGGAACGTCTGCTGGAGAGACTCGCCAACATCCTTGATACGTTCCGGCTCTCGCAGGAGGCCACAGGAGCTTAATGACTGATCACAGCAGACATCACGTCAATCATCTTGCTGGCACGACACGACTTTCAGGAACTCACCATTGCCGCATGCCCCGCGACCTCTGCACAGTGCTCCGCACGCAAGATGAAGCGGTCGATCGACAGCACTTCGCGCAGGTCGATGTGGAGAGGGGTGAGAATGCCCGACTCGTCGCTCGAGGACAAATCTTCGTTGTAGGGAACGGGCGGGAGTTCCATCCAATTGGAACGCTGCAGCGCCGGCGGACTGTCAGCCACCACGACGTCAGACACAGCAGATGAAGGCGGGGGTGGCCTGTCGTCAGAGGGATGCGGGGGTGAGTTGGGCGCGTTGCGCTGTTCCGGGGCGGCGAACACCGCGGGCGCGATCGCGATCGTCGCGCCGGGGATGACGCTCTCGTGCGGAACAGGCGCGTCGGCTGCACGCGAAACATTATGCTGCCATTGCATGATCTCGGAGGACATGCTCGCGGAGCTCATGGCCTCGGGGTACTCGAGGGACGTTAGCACGCCAGTGGCGCAAGTGTCGCTAGGGGTAGACGGTGGCTGTACGTTGTGGGAGGTTTCTGATGGTACGTCGACAAAGTTGATAGAGGCCGACTGGGATTCAGCCCGCGGTGCGACAGCAGGGAAGAGGACAGGATATTGTGGAGGCGGAGAGGTGAGTTGCAGAGGAGAAGGTGCCATGCTACGTAAGCGGGACGAGTAGCGGGAGGTAGCTGGGGCAGGCGCAGTCGAGTGGTTCATTGTTCCAAGGATCAGTCCGAGACCAAGGTTAGCTTTGCCTGCGCGATCAGTACCATTGTCGGGGATTTCCATATTGGGCACATGTGCGGGGAAGTGCTGGCGGAGTGGTGTGTGCCGCGGCGCGGAGATCATATTGTTCTTGTCGGAGGTGCGAGTAGTGGTTGAAAGAATAGTTTCGAGGGAGGGCATAGGAAACAGTGGAAGTGGGACGCACGCCAGTCTGTGATGCATGGGATGGGACTTTGCACCAGAAGAAGGTACGGGCAAAAGCAAGCTGACACTTGACGGAACGTCGGAGATGTCATCGGACCACTGCGAATCGCATAGCGTCGTTTCGCTGTAAGGTGACTCAGGGGTTTGTGAAGAAGCCAATGGACCCTCACATGCCGAACTGAACGTGATTAGTGACGAAGGGCGGACATGATGATGGGAAGGAGATGGTGAGATGACAAGGGGGGAGAGGAGAGACTGGCCTGCCATTGTTGGAACAACGATATATGTGTGCCTAAGCACAAGAGCTGAGTGGGACGAGCTAGGAAGGATGACTAGCGCACAGCGCGATTGCCCCGAAACTCGTCGCCGCCGCCGCCGTCATATACACTGGATGTGGATCCATGGCGGTCCGCACAGAGTGCAAGCAGACACAAGCGACTCTGAAGGACAAAAGTGCATCGTCAAGGACACCAGGCCAGAATCTTGCTCGAGCGCGAGGGCGGTTAAAATACAATACGGTGTCGGATTCGGCTGCGTAGGCAGGCGCCTGTACAAATTAGGCCTTCTTGTCCCTTCAGGCCGCTGTCCAGATGGACGAAGGCGAGCAGGGAATGTCTTGTCTCTTGGGTCGCAGATGCCATGATGGTGATGGTGAGAACTGATAGAGACGCGCTTACCCGGACTTCAGTGCTAAGCATCCACTTTCGGTCAGAAGATGGAAAGACCGACTTGCGGCGCGGCAGACGCATGAAAACGTATGTCAGGTCTGCATCATGGACCCTACGCATTACTTGCAACGGCGAGGCAGATTGTCTCATTCGCGGTGCGGGAGTTCTCCACTCAAACCAAGTTGGGATGCCCGTTCGGATCCCACTGCTTTTCTGAGACTGCGCATGTCAGTACCAGGTCATTTTGGATGTATGATCTTGGCCGCGCTGCGGGAGGGAGCCCACATTCAAAATAGCGCAAGGTTGACTACGTACGTGTCTTGATGAACATGGTCTCGACACAATAAAATGGAAGACACATACCTTAGTCCACCTGGAACTCATCGATGTCCACATGGCTGCGTCGCAGGGCTCGGCCACTCAGTCTCATAGGATGCACCATCCATCGTCACGAATCAGAGGGCCGGATGTGCGCTCGAAATATAGAAGGTATTCGCTGGCAAAAGGCTGATATTGAATCAAGCAGGAGGATCGAAGGTCAATTTCCCCTGCTGCGTCAAGACATGTTGGGTTTGAAGGAAGTAATCACGGTCGGGAGCTCTGACCGAATCCAGGAATGGAGTTAAAACTGTTCTTAGGTAGCTTACAACAACTGTAAACCTTATATAAATGACTAAGTAAGATTGACGTTCTCCTAATGTAAAGAAATGTAACACGAAACCCAAAGTCGAAACTATAGACATTTCTCTGCTTGCGCAGCATACTGTATGTCGGGCTCGGACGTCGTTCAGTCCGCCCTATTCTTCCATGCGCATGCACCCCAAGACCTCAGCTGACGACGATCACACTTGCAAAAGAATTGTCATAACAGAAAAGGTGTCTCAGCACCTAATCCGACGTCGGGGAGCGAGTATCGAGCTCCACCAACGATTATAACCCATCGAGACAGTCTGGACTACAGGCTACACAAAAAGCACGGATCGCGCATAGCGCAACAGCAAAAGGAGAAGAAGCAACGAGGAATTGCAAGAAAGGACGCTCGAACTCGTGGTATAGTCGTCAAGACCCTTGGTATATCTCGTCATTCTGGCTCTGCCACTCATGACGACGCTGCGGCTTGGATCGCCGCAACTTGCTTGCCAAAGGTCGTGGCGGCTTGCGGGCAACCCTTACCGGGCCCTTCCAGATTCTGCAGAGTGACAGTCGCGGCTTGAATGCGCGCGAGCTGGGAGGCGGTTGAGTTATCTATTGGGAAGCTGATGCCCACCACCGTGTTGTTGACAACATGGCCCGCGGCGAGGTTCGCGTTCAAGTCCTACGGTAATAACTACATCAGACATCGCTCAGTCGAGAGGGGAAAGTACATGAACGCACATGAATGAACAAGTCACGGTCAGGTGGGCAGGCGCAGGGGATCAAGATCGGCTGGCCATTCGTGCCTGGAGGAAGTAGTGTGAGTAGAGACAGGATGAGAAGTGAGCCGAGAACGCGTACCGTTGACACCATCGCAGTTCCTGCAGACGGTATGCGTAAGCCCAGGAATCGCAAGACATAAACGTGAACAGACGACGTACCCAGTACCATCGGGATTGGTACCAGCGACGACACCAAACTCAGGCACCAACGCCGGGTCGACGCCACCAGATGATGACGTCGAGGGAGCACTGGCAGTAGCAGAAGGAGCAGGAATAGACGTGGGGGAAGCAACGTCACTAGGTTCGGCGCACGGGTCTACGGAGCTCGTTGCGGGCGCGCTGGCGGCCGCAACGTTCGCCGGAGCGGATGAGGAAGCAACAGACGAAGAATCGGCGGACGATGAAGCGACGGACGAGGAACCGCCTGCCCGAATCGCTGCAACCTGCGCACCGAAGGTGGTGGCAGCCTGCGGGCAGCCCTTACCGGGTCCTTCCAGGTTCTGCAGCGTGACAGTTGCGGCCTGAATGCGCGCAAGCTGGGAGGCGGTCGAGTTATCTATGGGGAAGCTGATGCCCACGACGGTGTTGTTGACTACATGGCCGGCAGCAAGGTTCGCGTTCAGATCCTAAAGGAACCTATCAGACAGGCCCAAAAGTAGAGGGAAAGGACGAAGGGCGTACTTGGATGAACAGGTCACGATCGGGCGGGCAGGCGCAGGGGATTTTGATTGGCTGGCCGTTCGCACCTGGAAGAATCTTTGAGTAGGTGGACGTGCGGCAAACACAACACGCATACCGTTAACTCCGTCGCAGTTGCTGCAGACAGTGAACATATGCATGAGCATCGATATCAAGCAGCATGCACAACGACCACATACCCAGTACCGTCCGGGTTGGTACCAGCAGTAACGCCGAACTGAGGCACCAAGGCCGGGTCGACACCACCGGAGCTCGAGCCCGTTGCTGTCGAGCTTGCGCTAGGCGCAGAAACCGCCGGGCTTGTCGCAGTCCCACTTGCTACCGCAACGTTGCTTGAAGCAGCAGGAGACGAAGCGACAGGAGACGAAGCAGCAGGAGACGAAGCGGCAGGAGATGAGGAAGCGGTGCCAGCCTGGATCGCAGCGGCTTGCTTTCCGAAGGTCGTAGCAGCCTGGGGGCAGCCCTTGCCAGGACCCTCCAGGTTTTGCAGCGTCACGGTCGCAGCCTCGATACGCGCAAGCTGAGAGGCGGTCGAACCATCTAACGGGAAACTGATGCCCACGGCGGTGTTGTTGACCACATGGCCAGCGGCGAGGTTCGCGTTCAAATCCTGCAAATCATAATGAAAATCGACTGGGAGAACATCAATCGGGGCAGAAGCACTAACCGCAATGAACTGGTTGCGATCCGGGGGGCATGCACAGGGGATTTTGATGGGCTGGCCATTTGCGCCTGATACGCGCGTCACGTGAGCGATGTATCTCCTGGACAGATTAATATTCAAGTAGCCGTACCGTTCACACCATCGCAGTTTCTGTGATGAACATACGTATCAGCGATGCTGAGAAACATATCGGACGCGACACATACCCGGTACCGTCTGGGTTCACGCCGGGTTGCACACCAAATTCAGGGATAAGTGAGGGATCTACGTCTCGTAGTCTTATACTCCGTCCTTTCAGAGGCCGGGACAGAGCTGGCGTAAGGAGAGCAGCAGAAAACAGGAGAGCAGTGAACTTCATTGCGTCTTGGAATATTCAGAAGTAGTGAGAGACAGTGATGGGCGCGGCCGTTGAAGGAATGGACTGAAAGAATGGATAGCTGCGTCTAGCACCTGGCAAAGCTGAAGGCTTGGGGATACGCCCGGCGTAAGAGGAGCAAGAGAGAGAGACTGTCGAGAGGTGGGAGGTAAAAGCCATTAGTCGCCGAGCGTTCGTCTTTTATATGGCAAGTTCGACTTTGAACAAGAAGAAACAAGGGCCGTGCCGCGTGCGCCACAAGCACATGTGGAAGAAGCCATCGGGCGGCCTTGCAAACGGAAGCTTTTCATACTTTGTTGCCAGGACAATGAAGGCGTTGCTACACAACACGAAGAACAGAGCGATGGAACGTCCCTTTTCCGCAATCCGCAAGCCCCCTCGGCCCCGATATCTTATCTCCCTGGCACCTTTTTCAAGGAACCAGCAAGTCATCGCCCCAAACATGCAAGACCTCTCCTCCCACATGTTCAGATGATTCAAATGAACTGTTTGTGCTGATTGAAATGTTGCCAGCGCACTGACAAATCGTCTATGGGAAATGCTCTCGCCAAAGGTGCTCTTCACAACCCTCATCTTCGTCAGTATGAATCCGGGAGTGTTCCGATCTGATAGGAAACGTGCCCGCGTCGTTTGCGTTCAGGTAAGTTAGGTTCCGCCTGCAATGGGCATAATTGGCAGTAGGTGCCCCGAACGTGTGTGCGAGCGTCCCCGACGAGGTACGCTATTCCCCCGTCTGTTTCCCGTCCATCCTGGCACGTCCATCGACTGACATGCCCTGCGCGTCGGGTGTACTCCGTTGATTCCTACGCTGCTGCGCGCATCGCGAGTGTCGCTCAGGTGAGGGCGCCCGTCGCGATGCATCATGAAATAGTATGATCCTCCTCCGCGTCTAAACTTGTGCCTTAGACTACCTGCGCATGCGCTGCCGTAGTCCGACAAAGCCGCTGGGACAACGCGGAGGTATGGCCGTGTACGCGCGTATGACGCATGTGAGACGCACCATATGGTTCAAGTCTTCGTCCGCGTCCGTGGGATGCTGTAGAGATTAAGTCTTGACACGACGTCTTCTCGGTGAGACAACCAGCGACGGTGAGCACAACTGTGTTTTGTTGGCAACTGCTGTGCTTAGAGCCTGATGAGGATCAGAACCTTAGAAAATGGAAATGATACGGAACCCTCAAAAATTGACCAGCGTCAGTTCGTATACGGCTGACCCTCAAATTGATTGTAGACCGTCGGTGGGAGGACGCAGCGTGGCTGCAGCAAAAGGGTGAGTGATTATGGCTGCGAAAAGACAGAGAACGTGTTGACAACACGACCGCTACGCTCGAGGCAACCCGCTAAGGATAGTAGGCACTCGCCTACGCGCTCTACGGGAACATCTCTATCCCGCCTGAACAACCACAATATTAACCACAAGGGCCCGAAGCGAAGCTGCGTATGAACTGTTCCATGCGTGTCAATATTAACACAGTGTGTCAGACTTCGAGGGGGCTTCATATCCAGACGCAACTTGATGTGCATGTAGAAGCCGTAACCGAAACACTTGACTTGATGAGTGACAAACGATCTCCGAGTCGGGAAATGAGGATACGGGACCGTCGGGACGACGATGGGAAGTTTGTAGCGCCATATGCCACACAGGCACATCTCTGTCCCGCGTGAGGAACATGTGATGCTGCAGAAGAAATTCAACTCGTGTAGTGCGTACATATGTGGATTTTCAGAAATGAGGTAGCGGATTGTCTGACTAGGCTTTTTACCCGTGGCTTCGCCACGGGGGTGTAATGGCTTCGCCATTTTCGTTTTTGTATTGTGTCTTTTTGAAACATGGCTTCGCCATGTTTCGTATTGTTTCTTTTTGGAACATGGCTTCGCCATGTTTCATATTGTTTCTTTTTGAAACATGGCTTCGCCATGTTTCGTAGTGCATCTTTTTGGAACATGGCTTCGCCATGTTTCGTAGTAAGTCTTTTTTACACATGGCTTTAACATCTAACACACAGAAGTATTTTCTATATGTGACATACAAACATATATATACACAGAAGCTTAAATTATAGTAATATAGGAGATGTCGGACAAATCTATGAAGTAGATGGTCAGTGAATTCAAACAATAATAGAATGATGACACACCAATTGTTAGGAGTGTTTATTAAGACCTCTGGATATACAATGTTGACAGTGTCTGTTCCCTCTGAATCTGGAGGGAACAAAACTTTGATTCTGTCTGGAGAGGTGCACCGGGACAGAGCAACATAGAGTTGTCCATGACTAAAGACAGAAATGCGCAAGTCAAGGCCAACATGAGTAACTGATTGACCTTGAGACTTGTTGATGGTCATGGCAAATGCAAGGCGAACAGGGAATTGCCTGCGGCTAAGAGGTACAGGTATTTCCTCCCCAGATGGCTCTATACTGATCCTTGGAATGTAGACCACATTTCCTGCATGCTTTCCTCCTAAGATGCGACATTGAAGTACACGTTGTTTGATGGTCATAAGAATCATGCGAGTTCCATTGCAAAGACCATTTGAAGGATCAATGTTCCTAAGAAGCATAAGAGGACAACCTGGTTTCAATGCAAGATGTGCCAGAGGAAGGCCAGAGGCATTTATAGAATTGAGGTATTCTATAGGATAATGAGCATTCTCTTCTCCAATGACCTTGTCTGCAGATGTCAAGACCACTTTCTCTCCAGGAAATTTGTCAAGAATGATATGATTGATGTCATCAACTGCATCATTCTTTGCAGAGAGAATAGTCCGCTCCAAGAAATACTGATCAGGTTTTTCACCCTCGCTAATCCCAGGATACATGGTGGAGATCAGGTTGTCCATAGAATTGTCATCCAGATGCATGTTCGCTGGCAGTTTGATAGTCTTTTCAGGTGTTATATCATGACCTGCCCCTACTTGTAACAACCATTGAGCAAAAGCCTGACTCTGAGGTGTGTTGTCCAGACGCATGTTCTCTGTAAGGTGCAAAACATTGATATTTCCCCAAAGAGTAGATCTGCGCAGAGAAGCTGCAACAATATGTGGTCTGGATCCTCTGGGTACCACAGGTAGAGTCTGACGAAAGTCACCACCAAAAAGCATGGTAATTCCTGCAAATGGAGCCTGTTTGCTGAGAACTTCCCTGAATGTCCTGTCTACAGCCTCTATTGCATGTCTATGTTGCATTGGAGCCTCATCCCAAATGATAACACCTGTTTCTTTGAGGACTTCATGCAGTTCACTATCTTTTGGTATCCTGCATGTGGAAGTCTCATGGATAGGAATGGGTATTTTCAAGCGGGAGTGAGCTGTCCTTCCTCCATCCAAAAGCAAGGCTGCAATGCCAGAAGAGGCCACACAGAGAGCTACTCGACCTTGAGCACGAACAGCTGCAGCAATTGTATTACAGACAAAGGTCTTGCCACAGCCCCCAGCACTGTGAAGAAAGAATGATTTGCCTTCATTCTGTGTGACAGAGTCCACCACAGTGTTGAAAGCAAGTACTTGTCTCTCATTGAACTGTGCTTTGTTGGCTTCAACCTGTTGATTGAGTTCCTGTACATTGTAGTTCAATTCCTGTTGCATAAGAGCATTTCCATGCATGTTGTGCCATGGATGCTGAGGCATAGGCATTGGAGGGAAATTGGTCAACTGTTTTCCAGACTTGAGGAGAATCTGATTCAGAAGATATAGACCATAGTCCCAAATCTGCTCATCTGTAGGCTCTGCAATCTGTAGGTTGATCAACTGATGTCTGACATCATCACAGATATGCTCTCTAAATTCATTCCAGAGTATATGTGGATCCACAGGATGTCCAAAAAGCAGAATAACTGCAAACAAATTGCGAGCTGAACACCTGTTTGCATTGCTGCAGCCTCTGTAAGACATTGTCTCCATTCTCCATCATCTTCCAAGAGTCCTCGTGCAAAACACACTGCCTTGAAGGTAGGATATACCACACCATTGAATTGATAGAGTTCTTCCCAACTTTTGATTCCTTTGACCACAGTAAGAAGCAAGCGTAGATAGAACTTCTCTCCTGAGGAGGGATGACAGAAGTGCATTCTGCCAATTGCAAAACCTCTCTGTCTTACAGTCCACTTTTTCATTCTTTTGTTCCAGACAAACTTCTCAGGAAAGTCCTGATAGACATAGTTCTGTGCTTCAGGAATTTGAGCATTGGCAGTGAACCACTCTGTAAGCTGAGTCTTAGTAGCAGATTCTCTGTTGACAACATCCTCCAAGACATCATCTGCCTCAAAGTACAGAACTTGTTCATTTTTGAGATGAACAGGCAGCCTGTAAACTGTTGGAAGCTCTTCATGCATGCCAAATTCCACAATATGCCAGAATGCCTCCTGTGGACCAATGTATCTTGCATCTATGTATTCCTTGATTTCATCCTTTGCTACTTCCATAGTGGCTCTATCATGTCCCTTGTAGATGTACTTGTGAATATATTTGACAGCCTTCACAGAGGCACAGATCTCCACATTGATATGACAGTCAAATTTAGCAGAGAGCAGAGGATTGTATGGAACAACATCCTGGTTGGTGAATACATGACCATGAGTATTTGTATAGGTGCGACCATTGTTAGGTCTGGCATATACAGGATATCCATCATCTCCAAAGATAGTCTCCTCACAGAATGCGCGAGGATACTTCTTAGAGCAAGTGGCACTATCAGACATGCAGGGAGCCCTTGGATTCTCTGGCCCACAGGGACCATGCAACATACACTTGGTCACAGTCTCATATAACAGAGGTTGAGTATCTGGATCAGGCAATTGAGCAGAGACAATTGTATCCACCTGAGCAGCATTATGAATCTTATATTGTTCCTTCAGAAAGATCAAAAGATGCATATGAGGAAGTCCTCTCTTCTGGAATTCAATAACATAAACATCTGCAGCAAGCTCTCCAAAGAATTTGTCTTTTTTGATCATCTTGAGCAAAGCCTCCTTTTTCAGCTGAAACACTCTTGCCACAATGTCAGGACGATCTGCAGCAGTTTGTTTTCTCATTGGATGATCTGGATTGTCATCACCACCATTGAGTTTAAGCAAAGCCTCTTCAATCTCTGGCCATTTTGGATTAGCAGTCATAGTGAGAAATATGTCAGGTTTTTTGAACCTTCTGCAGATAGCCATTGAATCCTGAAACAGCTGATACATATGCCGTGTACTGCCTGCATGTGAAGATGGCAAGATTATTCTTTGACCTTGTTCAGCAAGATCAACAGGATTGTGATCATTCTGATGCATTGCATCCAGAAGTCCTTGATATAATTCTGCACGAATCTCTTTCTGATGGCTTCTGATCCAGTACAAATTGCTTCCCTCAATAGAAGCCCATGCATCCACTAAGAACTGCTGAAAGAGTCTGCCTCCACGAAATAGATAGTCATGTTCTACTTCGTGGACATGCTGCTGTTGAATTTCCCTCACATGAGCTCTATGAGCATAGTAGCATCTCTGTGAGACATGTGCACTTCGTACATTGCCATCCGGGCCAGGATTTGAAGGTATTTCTGTGTGCCAGCCTTGCTCTCCTCTGGGAAATAATAAGACATAGTGCAGAGGCAGATAGAGTGGATGCAAATTGCTGATTCGCTGAAGAGGTCCATCTTTCAGTCTGATGACAATATCTCTGTGTTGATCAACATTCTCCTCTCCAGATCCAGGAATGACAGCAGCCACTTCCTCTACTGTGGGCAGATTATAGCGTCTATGATCAGCAGACTCCTTGAGAATAAGTCTGGCAGTGACAGTGGCCTGTTCATTTTCAGGCAGAGCAGCCATAATCTCATGTGCACGCTTGTAGAGAGGCACAAATGGATTGACTTCCAAAAGGACATCCTGTATGTCATTCATGATAGAAGGATTAATGACAATTGCACCACCCTGATTCTGATTGTTCTGTATACGTCTTTCAAGTGCTTCAGCAGGATCATAAATATAGAGTTGAGCATATGTGGCATGTGCATCACCCTGAGGCAAAAGAGTACCCATTCTATGGTGGAGGGCTCCACAGATGCGAAAACTGTATACACCTGGTGCATTCATAATAGCCTCATCAAATTTGACTGCAACTGAAGTAAATGCAAATGCAGCATTGTAGCGACGTATGCCAGTCAGAAAATTGCGAGATCTATTGTCTATACCTCTGAACAGACGTCTGAGAGGTTCTGGAGGCAACACTGGAGCAGGCAGTTGTACTTGTCCCTGGAGACAGCATATTCCAAATTTTGGATCTGCAAGTGTAGAATTTGATAGCTTTTCCCTCATAAAGTGCAATGCATGACAATGAGGACACTGCACATTCATTGTGCCAATAGAAAAGCGTGTTTGAGGTTCTTGATAAGGTCTCCGACCTTCAGGAATCAGAAGCAAAGCCTGATTTTGATTAACCTGCTGCATATTTTGCTGAAGATCATCCTGTCCTGCTGTTCAAATTCATTCTCCTGATTTTGCAGATGGTCATCATGATCTTGCTGCTCCTGTTGATACTGATGCTGCCTCTGCTCTGTGAATGTAATCTATGAGCATCATGATCTTGCTGCTCCTGTTGATACTGATGCTGCCTCTGCTCTTGTGAATGTAATCTATGAGCATCATGATCTTGCTGCTCCTGTTGATACTGATGCTGCCTCTGCTCTTGTGAATGTAATCTATGAGCATCATGATCTGCTTGCTCATCTTGATGCTGTTGTTGTCTTTACTGTTGTGAATGCAACCTATGAGCATCATGAGCATCTCTCTCTGCATCTCTCTGCTGCTGTGCATATTGCTGATTGGCCATGTGAGCTGCATGAGCTTCATCAGCTGCTCTCTGTGCCTGTTCCTGCTGCTGTCTCTGTACTTCTCTCTCAGCTGCCCAAGCTGCATGATCTGCTGCCTCTCTTTGTCTTTGTTGAGCAGCATCCTCCCTTTCTTGCTGCTGTATTGCACGTCTCTGCTCTGCACGTGCAGCATGTCTCTGCTCAAAAGTATTGCTTGGATCAAACTGCTGTGGAATTCTCTGAGCCTGAGCCTGTTGATTTTCAGCCTGAGCTTGTGGCTGTCCAGTCTGAGCCTGTGGCTGTCTACGATTTTGAATACGCTCCCTATGACGCTGGTTCAATCTGTCCTGTAAATCTTGTTCCCAGTCTCTTTTGGGAGGAAGACCTGGATCAGGCCTTGGTCTGGAAGGACCTGCTGAGGCATTCATATTAGTGTGGCCAGGATTCATCTGATTTTCAAAATAATCAGCATAAATCTGATCATTGTTTTAATAGAACAAATAAAATGTACCTGATTGTTTGAAGGTCCAGCATGAGATGGACCTGCAGTAGCATTTGAATTGCCAGGATTCCTCTGGAAATTTGAAGGTCCTGGCATTCCAGAGCCAGAAGCATTGAATCCTGCAGCCTGAAATGGTTCACCAAGTGGTGGAGGCCTTTGCTGTGCAGGAGGCTGAGTGGGCATAGCAAAATCAGGCTGTTTTATATCTGTGAAAATCCTTGAACGCTCGCGGCGAACTGTTGGAGAGGTCATTTGTCTTTCTTGACGCTTTTGCTCACGCTCTGCTGCTCTGGTTTTCTCTGGAGTATGTGGAGAGGTCCTGAGTATAATTTTGTTTATATTAAAGCATGTCTAGTAAAGATGATAAGCACTCACTGGGCTGGATTGGTGTTTGCATTATTGTCCATGTTGACAATTGTATTCAATATGAAATTGAATTCTGATTAATACAGAATGTGAATGTGAATTTTAATATGCATGCAAAGAATCAAAATCTCACAATCAGTGATTTGAAGCAACAAAAGAACAACAGAATATCAATTCTGAAATTTGAATCTGAGCTATGACAATGTAATTCTGAATTTTGTATTGTATATAGAAAAACAGTCAAAAGAATCTCACAATCAATATGTGAATCAGAATCTGGACTAAAGACAGACTGTCAGAAAGTGGATTTGGATTTTGTGAACATGTCAGAGTGAAATCTTACAATCAGATATGAATCAACTGTTCAAGTTGCTGCTACAGGATGTAGTCTTCTGTGGATATGCATTCATTCAGTCAGAACAGCAAGAAAAGACATAGATTGGATGTACATACATGGGCTGCAGATGTTTTGAGTCCCCGGAGGAGTGGTGGTTAGAGGCAGAGCTTGCGCGGCCTTGTCGAAGGTTTGCACGGCATTTTCGGAATTTTCCGAAGAATTTCGGAACGTTCCGAGGCGGAAGTGGCGCGCTCTAGAAAGGGACGTGGGCAGCGCGCGTGGACGCCATGTGGCGAACGTGGTTGGCGTGCGCTCCGCGTGCGCTCCATGTGCGCTCCATGTGCGCTCCATGTGCTTTCCACGCGCGCTACGCGCGCCACACTGACCCCCTCGTCCCACTCCTTATAGATTCAAAGGCGAATATATGCACTTCTGACCGTCTCCCAAGAACTGTGGCTCAGGAATCGTCCAGCCAACTGTTTCCATGAACTGATCATCTGCGCTTCTTCCTAATTGACCGGTGGTTTCTCAACGATGCGCAATCTCTCGCTTTGGCAGTCTATCAACGCGTCTCTCTCAGACTTTGACTCCGAGTCAGTTCTCGGGGCTACTAGCGGCAGGATCAGCGCAGTTGCAATCGATGCTGAGCGAGATGTTCTCTACGTTGCGTCTGAGCTTCGGGTACCGATTCCGCGTTAGAAAATTAATGTGTGGAGGGTCGCGGAAGACGAGGTGAGCATAGGCTACTAGGGTTGGGATAATGGTACTGCACTTAAATCTTTGTACAGCCCAAATATGCTGTCTATTCCATATAACAACATTAAATTCGTCCTCTTCGCTCGTTATGAATCCGTGGTTGACACCCGTATCATCCTCCCCCAACGTCACGTCCGAGATCGTATCTTTCAAGCTCCTTCCAGATGACGGAATGCTCGTGATCGTGACCCGTGCTGGAGATATTGTCATGCGCCACTGGATGAGGATATTCGTGAGGTACATTCTGCGGTGACCTATTGAGATACGCGGTGCTCTAAGAATGTGTCGCGAACATACCAGGTCGAAGTAGTTGGTTCCGTTGAGTCCGGTATACTATCAGCGACGTGGGGGCCGGACGAATCTCTCCTTGTCCTAGCCACCGGTAAGCAAGTTTCCTTATCTGAGCGTATCCAGCCGTCGCTATTCTGTCTCATACCGTATGGTCCTACCACAGGCGATAACAAACTCATACTGATGACGTCCACATTCGATATCCTCTCCGAAAGCCCTCTTCACCTGCGAGTTTGGCGAGAGTGTTATTTTCATGTCGCGCGCAACCTGCGTCTCCTAATATTCACCTGAACTCAGATGTGCCAATTGCGCTCGGCTGGGGCGCAAAGGAGACACAATTTCACGGCTCGCTCGGAAGAGTGCAGCACAGGCTGCGCTCGACCTGTCCGCCGTGGGCGCCAGCCCGACGACGATGCGCAGCCACGCATCATGGCGCGGAGACGGCGCGTTTTTCGTCGTCTCCACGCTCATACAGCCGTCTGTGCGTATACACTT